>JABUQX010115149.1:10000-27410 GCA_015478945.1 Trachelipus rathkii
ATTTGATGTATTAAATGATATTTATAGGAATCTATTGATTGATGAACTGTTTCGGATTTATTTTGATGAATTTAATGAAATTAATATGGAATGAACTTTTGAGTAACTATATTTAATTGATATCGATTTTTTTGAGATGATTTTTGTTACGCATAATAAACTCGTTTTAGAAACCAGCAAGTTTAGAACTCACCGAAGAGAAACAGTGAATCGATAGAATATATAAAAAAGATAAAAATAATATATATATATATATATATATATATATATATATATATATATATATATATATATATATATATATTATATAATATAATATATATAATATAATATATATATATATATATATATATATTATATATATATATATAAATATATATTATATATATATATATTACTATATATATTATATATAATCTATATATAATATATATATATATATATATATATAATATATATTATGTATATATATATATATATATATTTAGTGATGGACATGACATCCGCATCCGCATTTGCGGAAAACATCCGCACCTAAATTGACATCTGCGCATCCACATCCGCATCCTCACTTAGCGGCACATCCGCATCCCGCATCCTCTTTCGAAAAAATGAGGATGGTTGAGGATGTTTTCTAACATTTGATTAAATGCATATAAAATAAATTTTATTTTTTATTTTATCATGGGAGTTTATGGAAATAATTGTAATTTTGAATTTCGAATATATATATATATATATATATATATATTATATATATATATATTTATATATATATATATATAATAATATATAATATATATATATATAGTATATATATATATATATATATCATATATATACTATATAATATATATATATATATTACTGCGTTTTTTTCTGGCACTTTGATCGGGCCGATTGGGGCCTTGGCGTCGCTTCTTCGCTAGCTATAATTGGAATGACAATTGCTTTGACTCTGATGACGCTTCAGCTCTGCCGATAAGGTGGGAGCTGTAATCTTTGATGGGATAAGCAGGTTCATTCCTTCTTCGACTAAATCTTTCTTCTCTCATAATCCATGATTCGAATCGTGCTTTGCTCTCTGTCTTCAGGCTAGAGACAGTCGTATCGGGGATGGAAAAATGTCTCGTTCCTTCTAATCATCTGCTAATTTTCAATTCAGCTAAAAATCGTTGCAAAAGGAATACTCTTCGTCGAGCAAAGCGGGCTTTCATCACACGAAAGTGCGCTAGCCTCCTTGATTCTCCTACTGAAAAATCTTTTGGCCTCTTGCCAAAAAACATCTCTAACAACTTGTTAATCTGTCTTTCCTCCTCTTATTCGATCTGTTGGTTCTGTTGCTAATTCTCCAACTGAAAAGGAAAATCTCTTCGCCTCCTATTTTCTCTAACTCAACCCTAGACGATTCTGGCCTACCTCCTCCTCCTCCTTCTTCTCTCAGATGTCCTATGCCATTTGCCTGTGATAACATTTGATCGGGTGCATGGGCTCTGAAATCTATGAACGTTAGGAAGGCGGGAGGACCGGATGGTATTCCTCCCCGAGTTTTGAGGCAGTGTGTGCTTTCGTGCTGACCACGCCCCTCGTTCAACTATATTCTCCATGTCTCAAAACTAATACTTTCCCTTAGTGTTGGAAGCACGCACATTCCAACCTCTGTTCCGAAAAAAAGAAGCCGCTCTGATCCTTCTAAATATCGCTCTAAATAGCTCTCACTTGTATTCTATCTAAGATCTTTGAAAACGCCTTCTCAACTCTCATTTCTTAGATCATCTGGAGTCCTCATTCACTTCTTTCCCGATCCGCCGTACGGCTTTCGTAGCTACAAGGTCTACTGGCGTAAACTTTTTCTATCTAACTGATTTTGAGTTTTCTGGACCCTCGAAACCTTACGGGAGAGACTTCGTGTGGCGCTTGCATAATCCAAGGCATTTGACCGGGTATGACACGCGTCACCGCTCTCCAAGCTCCCTCCTTTGGGTTTCCTTCTTCTCTTTGCTTACGTATGTCTAGTTTTCTTTCAAATCACTCAATATCAGCTGTTGTTGAAGGGGCAACTTCTTCTTCTTTTTCTGTCAAAAGTGGTGTTCCTCAGGGTTTTCTGTCCTTTATCTCCTCCCTTTATTCTGGGCTTTTCAATCTAATGATCTCTCACCTGCACATCTAAACTCTATCCACTCGTATGCCGATGACTAGACCCTTCATTCTTCAACTCATTTCAATTCTGCTCCCTCCATTACTTCTAGAATTGCCTCTCGTCTTAATCTTTCCGATTTCTATTCTCGCTGATCTGGACAGAATTTCCGGGTGGGGTCGTCTCAACCTTGTGAAATTCAATTCTTTAAAAACCCAACTTCTTCAAATCTCCCTCTCTAAGACATCATCTAACTTTCCTATCTCTTTCGACGGTTTCTCTCGTCTCTCCTGTTGACAATATAAACATCCTGGCCTTAAACATAAACAAAAAAGTCTTGGAAACCTCAAATCACAACGGTTGCTAAGGCGGCTTCAAAGAAACTGGGAGTTTCTGTTTAGACTGCGAGAACTTTTTTCCTCTTCTCAGTTGCTCCAGCTATACAAGGGCCTCATCCGCCCTTGTATGGAGTACTGCTCTCATATCATGGGGGCTCTGGTTTCACCCGGCTTTTGGATAGGGTCGAGTCAAAGGCCAAAAGGCTTGTAAACTGTTCTGCACGTTATCCAAGTTCACCTTGTCCCCTCTAATTTTCGGGCGCAATGTTGGTAACTTTATCTCTTTTCTAATGGGTACCGCAGCGGCAGGGTGCTCGAGGGAGCTTAATCACATTGCGTACCACCACCTTTACCGACGCCCTCGTAGCACAAGGGGTGCTGTGTCGGCGCATGAGTTTTTGTGTTGGATATTGGTAACTCCAGGCTTTTTCGCTGCGGTGCTTCCTTCTTTTCCTGCCAATCTCTGTTCTGAGGAATTTCTCTTTCCATCCTTCTGTGTTTTCCTGCCTGAATTTAATCTCTCTCACTTTAAAGCCTGCCGTCTGTGCCTCATCTGCGTATTTTGCGTTAGTTGATGAATATCTGAGGTGGTGCAACACCCCCTCCTTGAATAGGGGCTATGCCCGTGAGGTGTGGTGGTGACAACTGGTAAATATGATAAATTAAATATATATATATATATATATATATATATATATATATATATATATATATATATATATATATTATATATATATTATTTTTTTTATATTTTTTAACTTCAAATAGTAAACATCCGCAATCCGCATCCACAATCCTCATCTTACTTTAAGATACCGCATACCGCATCTCATTCCTCTTTAAGATCCCGCACCGCATCCGCAAACATTAAATTTTGACATCCGGTCCATCCACTAATATATATATTATATATAATATATACTATATATATATATATATTATATATATATAATATATTATATATATATATATATATATATACCTTTTGGTAATAGCTTTCAAGTAGCGAAGTAATCAATTGGTGATATGAAATAAAACCTAAAAGAAATAAAAATCTTGAGACTGTTTTCATATTTCAGCCTTGAAGTTTTTCCTCAAATGGAAAGAAAATTTTCTTGTTAATTTGATTCTTTCTTTTTTATTTACTTGTTTGTTGGATTCTTTTGTACAAGTACTACTGTAGTGCTGGCAACAACACAGCTAAAACATTTAGAGGAACCTGCAGGTAAATAGATAGAAATACTTTCAATAATAGGATAAAATGAATTGAAATATTTTCTTTTAATGGATAAGTACTTTAAACTTTTTTTAATGAGCTAATAACATGTTTAATGAGATGAAGACAAAGCTACAAGCAAGAAACTTCAATCAAAACACTACGTGAAAAAGAAAAAATGTTTTTCTACTATTGCGATCAATAACAATAGTAGTAAGGTTACACAGATCGACCGCCGACTTGTGAGGTGGTTCGTCGATTCTTCGATACCTCGCAAGTCGTATGTCAGTACAGTCATATATATTTTTCACACACGTAGGTTCATGGGTGTTTTTTTAGGGTATCGTTTTGTTATCCCAGATTCTCACGTACTTTCCTGGGTTGATTTTTATGTATGGGATTCACCCCAAAGGGTATCCCCAAAGGGGGTGGAGCCCCCTCTATATTTTTCAAGATACGTTAGTTGTTATATTTTAAGTTATATGTATGTAGTGTTTAGTTGCATAGTTACTTTCATGTTTTGTGTTTTTTTTTAAAGGTTCAACGAAACCTTGGTTAGATTTCTTCATTGCGGTTCCACATTTTGTTTTATACTACGACGTGTCTTGTTAATTAATCATCGTCATAATTTTCAATCGTCATTCTTATGCATTTATTCCGCAAATTAAATCGTCCCACGCAGATCGTTTCTGCGTTTTTTTTTAACAAATTCCAGCAATCGATTGTTGAATCATCGCAAGTTTTGGTCCTCAAGACCGAACGCCCCCGCAATTCGCTGCTGCTCCATTCGGCTCGAATCGCCTTCGCAAGCGCATGAAGACTGAAAGCGCAACGTAGCAAAAGAAACCACTCCGCAGAGCAAAGATTATCAAAGGTAGAGTGATAAGGATAGGAAATTGGTACTCGACAGATTATGGTGCCTAAACCCAATCCCCCCATTTTTGTCGGTCCTCTATTTAAGAGTTAAAAAAAAGGAAGAAGATAGAATACGAACCTCCTTCCTTTTTTCCATCCTTCATTACCTAAGCCAAGTGTTGGAGCTTTAAACTTAGGCGTTGAAGCGACGCCGAGCGTCTACCTGGAATAGAATGCTTATAAATGATTGTTTTCCCTTATTGGGATCTGAAATAGATTCTAAGGATATTTTAACTTATATATATGAAATAAATAAATAAAAATGTGAAGAATGGTTGGTTTTGCCTTTCGAGTTCACGCTTAATTACAGGTAATTGACCGTGAACTAAAGTTAATCATGCTTGAAGAAATGTGGTTAAAGGGATTACCTTTTTTCTTCGATTTAATCTCTAGCCTCGGGCAATAAAAGAAAGATGTTTCTTGACAAATAAAGGAAAATTTATATATATATATATATTATATATATATATATAGATATATATAAATTATATAGGTAAACTAATATATATCACCTAAACTATATGTACTATATATATCATATATATATACTTTTATATATATAATATAATATATCCAATGACATACCGTGAAAGAATTCCCACTAGGGTTAGACAGAAGTTTTATAATATATATATATAATATATATATATATATATATATATATATATAATATATTATTATATATATATATATATATATATATATATATACTATATTGTACCCTGGATCGACTGTAAAACCATATTTTAAATAATTATATATACGTGCCTATTTATCTTCATGAAAAGCCTGTTTACCTTATTATATTTACCAAATACTTAGTTTATTATTGTTTGTTGTCTTTCCTTTAATTTTTGATGCAAATTAATTTTTATACTAAAATATTTTAATAATTTAGTATACTTTTAACAAACTTAATTTCAATTATTTAAACCAAAAAAATATAAGGATTATAGAAAATTCATCACTACTTTGACCTATATATTAATAGTATTTAATATATAATTTATATATATTATAATATATAGTATATATTATATATATATATGGTACTATATATTATATACTATAATATTTGTATTTATATTTTATATAGTAGTATACCCCTTGATATATATATATATATATATTTATATAATATAATATATATATATATATATATATATATATATATTATATATATATATTTTATATATATATATATATATATGTATAGATATAATATATTTATATATTATATATTTTAAATCTTCTATATATATATAATATATATACTATATATATTATATAATATAATATTGCACAATGGCTTACCTGGAAGAATTCACTTGGGTAGGAAGAGTTTATATATATATAGGTTTAAATATTTAGTATATAAGTATATATAATATAATAATAATATATTAATATTAATATATATATAATACTAATATATAATATATAATAAACTATAGAAAATTAATCTTATATAAATCTTATTAATAATTTAATAATACCGTTTTACCTATTTATTTGTAATGACAAGATTGTTTATATTAATATTTCTCCAAAATACTAATAGTTTTTAAATCAACATACATTTGAGTATTTTCTAATGCAGTGTTTCTCAAAGGACGATAAAGCCTCCATGTGGAGCTGGATGACTAGATGGGGGCGGTAGGACATGACCAAAAAAAATGGGGGGATGTTGAGTTTTAGTTATTATTTTTAGTTATAATATATATATATATATATATATACATATTTATATATATATATATATATATATATAGTATATATATAATATATATATATAGTTATATAATATATACATATTATATAATATATATAATATAAATGTATAATATATACTATATTGCCATTGTGGTTTTTAAGTTTTGGTAGAGTAAAAAAACTGGAAGGGGGGTGCTGAAAATAATTGATTTTCAAAAGGTGGTCGCGTAGACGAAATAGGTCTTTGAGAGTCTATGTTCTAATGCCTATCATTTTAAAATAAAGCTCTGGTTTTATAGATATGTTTTTAAAGCGTTTTTTTTTCTTTAATATAAGTTCTACACCTACGCCATCATACATTATTTCAATCTTTTATTATATAATGCTAAATACCGTTTAAATAAAGTTATATAAAATTAATCATTCATTTTTATCAGAAGCAATGCAGAAAGCAGTCGACACCAAAAAATTTCAGACTTATACTGGCTCATAAGTCATATATTTCGTACATATTTACGGGAAGGGAACGAAAGGTTTCATATATTTACGAATATGGGCAGGAGAGACTAGTCCGGTTCGTTAAAAAGCAAGGTGTAAAAATAACGCTTTTATTACAAATCCTATGACTGTTGGAGATTTTACTGTTCTAATGATAGAATAATGAGTGGAGAATTTTCACTTAAAATGAATTCACAGGTGTATTATTATAGCTATTATTATTGCTGTTGTTGTAATCTTTTAAATTTATGATGTAAAACATCATCGGTTTTATATAAAAGGTTATTGTCTATATTTAGTAATCTTTTTACAATTAATGTCAATATTTAAAATCTAAAAAATGCTAAAAGTCTATTAAAAAAAAATACTCTTGCGCCCGACCCTGTAATTATTATAAGATGGTATCTATATATATATATATATTATATAATATATATATATATATTTATTATATATATAATATATATATTATTATATTATATATAATTAATATATATAGTATATTATATATTATTACTATATCCCTTGATTATATATATATATATATATATATATATTATATATATATATATAATATATATAGAGTATATATAAGCATATACTACTATAATATATATACATATAATATATATTATATATTATTATATATATAATAATGTTGGCAGAGGTTGCCCCTGATATATAATAATTTATATAATATATATATAGTAGTATATGATATATATATATATATATATATATATTTAATTATATAATATAATATATATAATATATAATATTGCTATTTATAATATAGTATATATAATATATTATATATATATAGTATATATTACTATAATATCATAATACTTATAGTATATATATATATATAATAATATTATCATATAATGCACCCCTGATATACTATATATTATATTTTTATAGCGTTAAGCAGATGCAAGCATTTTATAAAGATAAATACTGGCATCTTATATGGATTATTATTATTATAATATTATAATAATATATATATTTATAATATTTAATATATTATAAATATCTATGCCCCTTGATATATATATATATATATATATTATATCCAGTATTATTAATATATTTTATACCCTAATATATTATATTATATTTTATATATTATATAATATTATTAATATTATATAAGTTATATAATATATATATATATTAAATTTAATATATACGTACTAATAAATATATATGATATATATATTATATACATTATATATACATTTAAAAGATATTAGGTATATTATTAATATAATATATATATATTATACTTTATAAGCTATATATATATATATCACATTAGATTATATTACTCATATACAGTATTTAATATATATATTATATATATCATATATATCATATATCATTATAATATAATATCTATAATATATTTTGACTATTGATAACACTATATTATTATTTAGTATATATTATATATATATATATTTGGTACCTAACTACTATATAGTATTATGTATGCAATAAATATTATTATAACATAAGTATAAATAATAACTATAATAATATATATAATATATATACTATCTCTAATATATCCAAGTAAATTAATAGTATATATTAATTATATATTATATAGTATTCATTCTTGCCGCCTTGTATTATTATAAGTAGTTATTAGTATAGGGTGAGGGTATATAATTATTTCTATCACCTAGTATATATAATTATCTAGGGTACCTATATATATATAATATTATATTATATATATAATATATACTGGTATATAATATATATTTATTAGTATATATTATTATATATATATTAAGAGCCATACCACAAACATATCTTTACACTCACACACTAAGCACCACATAACACACACACCAGCACACACACACCACACACAATTACACATACACAACTACACACACAACGGAAACATTTCACAAACACACACACACACAACACACACACACACACACACACACACACACACACGCACACACCACCATTCACACATACACACATAAACTACGCATACACATCAACACACATACACATACACGGTATGCTCACACATATCACTAACGCATATTACACACCACTTAGAGCAACCATTCCTGATCACTGGGCTATCAGGCACCCAATAAGAAGTAATAACTTCTATAAATATATTATTATGATATATAATTATATATATATATATATATAATATAATATAGTATATAGTATATACTATATTCTAATAGTTTTATTTATAATATAAAAATATATATTATTATTGATATATATTATTGATATTGGATATACTATAAAGGTCTTCATTCGCCCCTCGGCTGAATGGTATATCTGTTTCCTGCCTTTCAGAGAACGATCCTGTTACAGCTTTCCTTTTGGTGCAGTAGAGTTTTTTGAAGCTAAGAGTTTGAGAGGATACTATAAAACATAAGTACCATACTTTCTGCGCTCCCCTGACTTTCTCTTGTCTCCGCATAGTGTCGGTAAAAAACAAAAAATAAAAAAAAAAAAAAAAAAAAGAAAAAAAACGGAGACAACAAAAAATGCCTATCTCTTTTCTGATGGGCATATAAACAAAAGTTGCTCGTGAGAATTGACCTCTAGCATTCCCGACCTTCTTGTTCTATTGCTTATCGGGCCTCATGACACAAAGAGGTCCTTGTTCTCATTCATGAAAATTGTGTGGAATCGTTGGAGACTCAAGGATCACTCGTAAAGGGTACCTTTCCTTCTTTCACATACACTCCTCTGTTTTCCAGTGGCTCCTTGTCTCTTTTATTTTCTCCGCAATGCTTAATCTTCCTCTATTTAAGTTCTGCATTTGCTCCCACCCGAGGGATTTGCATTGGGCAATGGACAGGAAGAGTTTACTTTTCATTTATTTTAATTTTATTTTTCTTTATGTATTAAAATTTTTGTATTTATTTATTTATTTGCTACTTTTCTATTATTATTTCATTGCCCATCAAACTGATTACTATCCTTCTCTCCGTTGGGGTTCCGATCTTGGTGAGCACAAGAGTGCTGAAAGAAGTGATCGGCCTCTTGGGAAGGAACTGCAGAAACATAAAGCCGAAGCGAGTAGGCTCAAGTGGTCTTCCTCCCACAGACGAGAGCGCTTACATAAGGTGATACTTGCACACCTCCGTATTAGCCATACTAATATCACTCACAATCACTATATGTCACGAGATCCTCCTCCCATTTGCAAATTTTGCAACATCGCCACACCCTGCAATCTGTTCAATCATATCTTCATTGTTCGCTCACATCTGAACCCTAATTCGCTGTCGGTTATTTTCCTACCTTTACGGTCCCATACACCTTCTAAAAAGATTAACCTTCATATCCTTTATCTGAATCTTCCCAACTTTAGCGTTACAACTAATTTCTTTGTATCTTCAAGAAGTGATATTAAATCTTCTATTATCATATTTAGATTTGTTTTTATGTAATCTAAGACTATTAAACAATACAAGGATAAAATTTTTTATTTAGTTTTTATTTATTTTGACTGACTGAATATTCATTTTCAACAATCATATCTTTCTTTGACATTCTTGAAACATATATATGAAGGGCCTCCCATGGTGCTGATTTTTCACCCCAGTGTGGCCGCTTCATTGTGGGCCGTGGTGGGTCCCTGTACACTAACCAATATAATATATATATATAACTACTATTTATTAATATATATAATATATTATATATATACTATATATATTATTTTAATATATAATATATATATCATATGATATACAAATATGTCATACAGATATTTTATATATTTCTAATATTTTATCATATACCCTAATTTTTATAATAATATATATATAATACTATATATATATATATTATATATACTATATATATATATACTATATATATATTTATATTTTATATTTTAATATAATATTACATAGTCTATAATACTATTTATATATAATATATATTTTATAATTATAGTATATATATATATAATATATAATTATTATTATTTTTCTATGTAATATATATACAATATAATATAATATATATTTATAATATATATAATATATATTAGTATATATATAATATATATATTATATTCATATATATTAATAAATAGAAAAATATATATCTTTTACTACATTCCAAAAATATTATGTCACCAAATATAAAACATAATATATATTATATATCTATAATATATATATATATATATATATATGATATATTATATAATTATATATATATATATTATATATATTTGATATATTACATATATATATATATATATATAATTATACATATTTATATATATACTATATATATATAATATATTCTATAATCTAAGATTTTAATATAACTATTACTATTTGAATATTATATATAAAGTTCTCGTACGGTAATAAGAAATATATAATATTATTTCCTATGTTTATATATATATTTATACCGTATATATTATATATTTTATATTATTAACTATATATATTATTATAATAGTATATACTATTATAATTTATAATATATTATAATATATATATATATATTTTTAATGTATATTATATATTATATATATATTATATTATATATATATATATATACTATATTATTATTTTATAATATTATATATATATATTTATATTTTTTAGAAAATAATATTTATAAATAATTTATATATTATATAATATATATATATATAATACTATAGTATTTTATATACTAGGTATATTATTCTGGAGTATGTATAAATATATAGATATATATATACTATGATATATATATATATATAAATCTAATGATATATTAATACATATAATATCATTTAACATATGTTATGTATAATAATATATTAGTATATGTTAATATATATATATATATTTTTAATATATATATAGGTTAATATAGGTATTTATAATATATATTATATATATATTATATATACATATTATATATCTTAATATATATATATCTATTACTTATATATATTATTATTATATATATATATATAAATATTATATATATATATTATTTATATTATATTATATTATGGGTATTATATATAATATATTACTAGTAAGGTTTATTTATAAAGCTATCTGTCAATTTACTACCAAATTCATATTTTCTATATATCTTTTCCTTCAAATTCAACAAAAGTAATATAATTACTAAAATAATTCATAAAAGAAAATTTATAGATATATTAATTATCATTTAGTATAATTTATTTAATTTCCCCACCACTCAATCGGGCATATGTACAGTATAATATATATATAACATACTATATATATATATATATACGTATATATTATATATATATATATATATATACTGTCATTATATAGTAGTCTATATTTATATTTATATATTGAATTATATAATATATATAATAAGATATGCCATTTATGGGGTTTAATAAATTAATTAAAAACTTATGATTTTTGCACAAGAAAAATATAATAAGTAGTTGTGTTTTGTGGTATAATTATATACATGGTTTCCTACACCGTATAAATATAATTACTTTATTTTATCATCATATATATTTATATTATTATTACTTATAGTAGGCATCTTCCTCAATCAATATTAATCATATATATATCCACCTTATCAAACCTACGTTTTTAACCCACTATTCCCCCTTTTGGTATATTATCTGTTACTATCTAGGTATTTTAATTATTATATTTACAGATACACATCTGAGGACTCATTGACTTTAGGCTTTATATGATGCCGGAGTATTGATTACTTACTGTTTTGTTACTTATATTATTTATATTTATTTCTAGTAGGAATGTGGCCATGTGGTCCCTACATCTAATTATGGCAATCTAATGCTTCATATCTGAGCGTTTGACTCTATGAATATACAAATGTTCAGAAAAGAATAATAATTATTATACTGAGTATATACGAGTATTACTATAGGTACTAGGGGGTGATAGATCATTATTTATACTATATATTACTACTAGTTCCGGCTAGGTATATAATATATAGGCTATTATTTACGTTCGTAGGATCTTACATTTTATATTCTATTATTTATACGCGTCACCATGGACTTGGCCTGCGATCCCTGCGGCGGACGTTCCGTCCTCGATGCTCAGTGTCTACTGCCCGCGGTGTCCGGCCTTTCTCATCTTTTGCGTTTTCCTCTTTTACGCGTCTTTGTTTTTTTTACGTTCTTCCGACTCCCTTGCCTTATGCCCACTCCCACTCTGTTCCTTTCTTTTCCTTCATGACTGTTAGTTTTCTTTATGTTAACATGCCTGAACTCTTCCGGGACTGCTGGCATACACTACTATTCACCAGTCACTATGGACTTATATCTCTTATTAAGGTTACCTTTCTATTTATACTTCTATAGCATATTATATATTCTTATTAGTAGTAATGATATATGTATAGTATTGATATTTTTTTACTTTCTATAACAGCCTTTAGGCCGACCTGCGCCCCCGCTTTTCCCACTTTTGTTCTTATGAAATCAATATGTCTATTATTATTTAAAAATCAGTATGGTCCAGATAGATCGAGACATTTTAATCGAGAGAGAGAGAGAGAGAGAGAGAGAGAGAGAGAGAGAGAGAGAAGAGAGAGAGAGAGAGAGAGAGAGAGAGAGAGAGAAGAGAGAGAGAGAGAGAGAGAAATACATCACGTGGTAATGTTATCATTTCTATATATAATAGTCATACTATATATATATATCATATATATATATATATATATTTATATAAATAATACAAATAGATATATATTTATACCAATTTATATATAACAAATAATATATATATTATATATATATTTATCTATATACTTTTTATATATATATGTTGATTAGTACTTAAATTATTTAATAAATTAAATTAAAAATTATGATTTGCACAAAAAAAAAGTAGTTGGTTTTTGTGCAAATTGTAATTTTGGGGACTATGCGAGAAAAGGAGTAAATAACATTTTTAGAGACCTGAATACCTTGATGGGCAGAGAGAGTTAATTGGAATAGGATGTTTCTCTCATATTCTGCATAATACCAGTGCAATGCGATAGCGATTCACTACAAGAAAACGTTGAATGGATAACTTAAGAAAATATATTTGTATTTTTAATTTTTTTATTCTTCTTGTTATGGTTACTAGTTAATTTTTGCTAAATATTTGGTATTATAATAAAATACATAGAGTCCGTTTTGGGAATGCAAAAGGATGTTATATTTAGGACAGTGTATGGAAAAATCAGAGGTTTTGAAAATGTTTTTTTCGAAAAATCCCGCATTTGATGTTCATATAATGGCTTCTTTCCGTTCATTCCCACTAGGACAGCTTCTTATTTCACATCAATACAGTTTGATGTTACTTGAAGATTGTAGGAGCCAAATATTATCATCCGTACCAGTGGACGTAACCGTTATGACAATAATGCTATCCTTTCAATTATTTTATGTTAGAAGAACATAACAGTCGAGAGAAGACCTTATCGTGTTTTTATTTAACTCATATAGTTCACGATTCGCGATCGGCTGACTCATTAGGCAAGCTTGAAGAATAAGCGAGTAAATTCTTCTGTTTTATGGTACAGACCCGTAATAAAATAGTTAGATAGGATTTTTATGAAACCCTTGTTTGAAGTGAGCTTTTGTTGATCAGTGACAGTCAATTTTTTCAGGATTTTGAATTTATGGATTGGATTGCGTCTTTAAGGAACAACCCAAGTTGGCCCAAATTGAAAAAAACAATGAGATTCTATACGTCAGAAAAACGAGGTTTTTGACCGCAAGAATGATTAGAATTTTTTGTTATAACGAGTTTACGTGTTCGACCCAAATAAATAGGAAGGAATATGTAAACGAATGGATTTGGCTTCGATCTAGTAACAGACAAAAGTTGGTGGAACAGTTTTATCTGTCCTTAGAAATCCCAATGTAAATTCTTTACCGTGCAACTGCTCATGTTCAATATATCCTTTGTCTTGCTGGAACAAATACCTCCGCAGAACGTGCGTTTTCTTATGTGAAAAGACCTGGACTTCCCGAAATGCAGACCTTGATACCTCAAACTCTGAAAGAAATTCTCACTACCAAAATAAATTTTTGATCAGACAGGAATGGAGTTCTGACAATTTAATTTAAAATGTCTTCCGGAGAATTTGATATTGAATTCAAATTCACGGCTTCACAAAAATAATTTTAGGTAAATTAATTATATATATATTATATATTATAGATATAGTTATATATATATTTATATAATAAGATATATATATATATATATATTTATATATTTATTTATTATTATATATTTATATAAATATATATATAAATTATATATCATATATAATTATATATTTACTATATATTAAAATTATATTTATATTTTTATTATAATATATAGTATAATTATTATTATTTTATATAAACTTTATTAAGTAGTATTATAACTATATATATAATATATAATAATATATTCCAAAAATGTAGCCAATATTAAATTTATATAATATATATATATATAATACTATATATATTATTAGATAATATCACAAGTAACGCTTATCATATTGACACCTCCCCTATTATGTTATCTCATATTAATATATTTTTTCAACTTTCAACACCCAAACCCCAAACCCCACCAATATATTTATATATTATAAGTATATTATATATAAGGGCTAATACCATTCGTTTACAATGAATAAACAAGCTATAAATAATTTTTTCTGGTGTTGTGTTCACATAATTATTAAATAACATTAGCTACCAGGCTTTCCAGAAACCTTTATAACGATTTAGAGCATTAAGCAGGTCACATTGGAATCAACACTGACTGACATTGCTCTATTCTATATATCTCTCAAGGGATTCAACTCATTTTGAAAGGATGTAAGTATCAATGCCTTCAGCAACACTTTGCCTTAAACTTCTAAATATTTAGTTTCAAACAGTTTATCTCTCCTTCCAGAGAGAAGTAAATCCTTTTCAGGTTTGATGGCCATTAACATGTTCCTGTATTCTCCGTTGTACGGTAGACCATGTACTTCAGTTTAAATTTCGTAGATTACTCAGTTTTGAGCATATGTATTAAGTACTCGAGAATAGCAACATCGTCAAGATGGACTTTCTAATTCGTTTTTCCATTTTAAATCAAGCTGTAAATGATTTTCAGATGTTGGTGAATTGAGAAAGCCGAATTAGATGTTATGCCATGAAGCTCTTGAACAGTCGATGGTTGCCAGTTTAGTTGCGTACATCAAGACCTTTAATATTGAGATGTAGACGGAATCCCATCAACTATTCTATTAGCTCAATACTCTATTTGTCTTCAACGGAATAGATTATTTCACTACGATACGAAAACATCAATCAGTAAAACACTCCTTACCCCTTCAATTTCCAATAGGCTTACTCCGGGCTTATTATATATATATATATATATAATTTATATATTCATATATATATAATATATTATATAGTAGTATATAATATTTAATTATATTTTTATATATTATATATATTTTAATTTATTTTAAAAACTACATTAGTATCTTGGAAAAAATGGACACGCTTTGTGTTTAATGAAACTTTTATCCGTAAATAAAATATATTTTTTTTTACTATTTACTTCGTCGTAAATACTATATCTATAATTATACTAATATAATATATATATATATTATATATATGTTTAATATTATTATATAAAATATAATAATTTATTCAGTTATGTATATAATTAGCAGGTCTGTAGAAGGTTGTGAAAGTTGCAGATTTAGTAAGCCCTTGGATAATAGTTGTTAATATACAAAATGAAAGATTAATGCTCAGCATTCTTCAAGTAGGATCCAAAAAGCCTACAGAAAAAGTTTTGTAGTACAATTAAAAAATGAAATTTATGGAAAAGTTGAAAAGCGAAACGCTAAATGCAGGCCTTTTCAAGTCCGATATTGTAGACTTGGTGGTTCGGGTTATCGTAAAATGTCATTACTTAATCTGAATACTTAGGCATGTTTTGAAATCGTTTGATAATTTTCATGTGTATATGGCAGATTCAGTAGAGTTAGTTTTTTCAACACTATGACTGTCGAAGATTTGCTTGAGAAATACTAAGGTAGCAAAGACTTGTATGGCTATCACCTCTACTTACATACATTTTGAAATAATCAATCCGTTAAACTCAGGATTATTATCTTATGCTATCTCTGTATATTTATCAAAATCGTTGGAAAAGCCATTTAAAGTTAACAATTTAAACACAGAGGTTTCTTTAGTAATTTTTCATAAACGTTACGTATCTTAAATTTTTTGAAATTTAATTTATATTTTTTTCCATGACCTCTTTATAATATATATATAATAGTATATATATTACCTTATATTTATTATTATATAAACATAATGATATATAATATTACTATATATTATATAGTAATATTTATAATAATATTTGTATATAATATATATATATTATACAATATAATAATTGGATAATGATTATTACTATATCATCAATAATATTTATCTACTTATATATATATCAGTATATATATGCTATATTATATATATATATATACATACTTATATAGGTGTACTACCTT
>JABUQX010115150.1:0-7500 GCA_015478945.1 Trachelipus rathkii
ATGGTAGAACCAACTGAGGCTCCCTGAGAACAAGAACTTGATGCAGAATTATTTGTTTGCAACTGTTTAGAATTAATTGAACAGTACCCAGTACTTTGCTTAACAAAATTGTTCATCATGTCCGGCGAGCTGGATTTTAAGCATTTAGTGATGCTCTGGTGTTTCTTGCTACTTGCATGACTTTTAATGGATCTTGTTGCCATATTAGAAAGGCAAAATTTTTTTTTTCCGTAGATGCACAAGCGTAATGTTTCCGATTTTGATTCTCTAAGCTATTTTGACCATTCTGAATGCAGAGTGGAGTCCAGTACGGAGCCATTGTAAATTAAAACTGGCTTTATAATAGTTTTTTTGCCATCTTATTCTAATATTTATATATTATTATATAATAAAATTATTCAATTCTGTAAAATTAAAAAAAGAAGAATTAAGTTAAATGCGCTGATACGCAGATGAAATAAATTTTAAATAAAAATTATTATTGATAAAGATTCAATAACTCAAGAAGTATAAATTCTTAGGCTAAGAAAAAGTTGATATATAATATTTTTTTACTTAATTTTACTCCATATTGGAACTTATCAACAATTTAAATTCTAAGTACTAGGAAGAGGAAAATCATAAATGATATTTTTGTGCTCTTTACTTTCCTCCTCCTTCAAAGACAAAACACCTTTCTAACATTCCTTGAGCCAACTGAGCTTCCTTAAGATCTCCCTTTTTAAGATAATTTTGAAGTCAATATGTGCTTCACTATACTTCTTTAGGGGTTAAGCAAAAATGATGTCTGAAATAAATTGGATAATTTTATTTTCCCTGTGTTTTCCCTGTTTTCCCTGCACACTTTTCATTTTCCCTGTGTTTTCCCTGTTTTCCCTGTTTTCCCTGTTGGTATACACTATGATATATGAATCTAATCTTTGTTTGTTTTCTTTATCTTTCTCCTATATTTCCCAAGAATGGGAGTAAGGTGCGCGACGGGCATCGGAAAAGAAAAAGCAGTAGAAGAAGCATCGACAAGCAATCGAACAGAAAAGCCCAGCCTTACGCCCGCTCAGTAACCCATTAATTAGTTTGGACTCAATGGCAAGTCAGAAAATAAACCCTAAAGCTTCATGGGGACGCGATGGACCGTCACACCTATGAATAGATAGTCAGTGTAAAGGGTTCACTCCTTGCCCAGGTGGGCCACAACGCATACCCCTCAACAATCCTACGCCATTCACTCTTGTTATCACTTTTCTTTCTCGCCTCTACCACACTTACATTTCTCTCCTCCAGACATGTCGTTCAACCGCTCAATCCACTTTCTGCTTAGTCTCCCAGCCGGTCGTTCCCAAAACACTCTCCACTATATATCGCTAACCGAACCGACAATTCATTCATCCTTTTTTCCAAAATGACCAAACATCCTCAACATACTTTCCATTTATTCTCTCATTTACACCCTTTTTCACACCACAATACTCTCATAATAAAGTTCATTCCTCATTTTATGAATTCTTCTCACACCTAGCACACCCCTAGATTGTCCATCTGGAACACATTTGAACTTTAGATCTATATTCTTATTCGCAGACCATAGTCTCACTACTATACAATAACACAGGTACAACATACCTCATGTAAGACCCTAGCACACTAAGACTTAGTCCCTTTTACATTCACCACCAACGATTTAATTGCCCAGCCACCTTCCTGCCATTCACAACTTTCCTACCTACACGCTGCATCGTCCGTTCCCTTCTCATCCAACATATACCCTAAAATATTTAAGACTGGACACTTATTCGCAGCTGCTCACCAATCTAACATAACTTCACACTGAGGACTGGCCTCACTCACAACCATAACCTTACTCTTAGCCACGTTTACTTTCAAGCCCCTCCTTTCAACACCCTGCCAAAATCTCTCTACCAATTCCTCTCAAACTCTCTTCAAGATTCGCCACACAGAACAAATCTACCGCATATAATAGGTAGGGCACCTCCTCCACTCAATCATCATTTTCACCATTCAACACCTATTCTGCCATCCCACCTCGAATTCTTTCATAACCCCATCCATATTGATAACCAAGGAGACATAACACAAGCCTGTCTCACTCCGCTATTAATCTTAAACCAATCAGCATTGACACCATTTATTCTTAAACACACCTCTTCAATCTATCGTCATACATACTTTTGCATTCCATTCAGAAGCCTCCGACCAACCACCATATATCAACTAATACCCTGCCATAAAGCTTACACTTATTAACTCTATCATACGCCTGTTGTTAAATCCATAAAATCCCAAATATACTTTCGTTTTTCTTCTCCCCTCATTTATTCAATACAAAGGCTTTGAAACATTGTGAAAAATATGACTCACAACATCCTCTACCACTCCCTAAACGCACCTTGTCTTCACCAATCAGTCCTTCAGTCACTCGACGCCTTCTTTCGACCAAAATACCAGCATATACCTTCCTACAACACTGAATAAACTTATTCCCCTATAATTATCTACAGTTCCCTTTTCTCCCTTACGCCTTATAGCAAGTACTATTACCGCCCTCCTCCAATCCCTTGGAACTATAACCTCCATAAACGCTTTATTACAGAACTTCCAAATCCAATCAATCACCATCTGGCCTCCGCTCTTGATCATTTTCACTAGTAATTTTCTATCTATACCTGCCAGATTTACCGTTCTTTCAACTTTCTCACCCTAAAAATACTTGATTCATTACAAAGAGGCGCATCCCATAGATGTATGGGCGAACGTTTGAAGCTAGTTTTTTTTTCTCCCCCTTCCTTTTGCCTAAAGATGCGTTCCTGCAGGTGGAAAACCACCCACATTCACTAACACCTCATCAATACTGTTATATTGTGCAGAATTTTCGAAGTGTTCTTCCACACTCCCCTCACACCTACTTCATCAGTTACAAAAGCACGCATCCCTATTCATTATTCTAAGCAGATTCCTTTATTCTCATTCTTCACCTTTCGCGCTTCTTCCAGAAGAGCTTCCTATTTTCTTGTATGTCCTCAATTCAATCCTCCTTCCAAACTGTTCATGTACCTCTTGTTTTCCTTCTCCTACGTATACATCCTTTTAGTATTTCTTTTTTTCCTCCTTATATAATTCCAAGCATGTCTCTCTTTTGAAACTTCATCATTTGCTTTTTAGTACATTCAACCACGCTTCTTTTTAACCTTTAACCGCTTTCATCACCTCTTTATTCCACCACCACTCACTGTTAACATCTTACTTCCTACTTTAGCACATCCACACACTTCCTTTGCACTACTAACAATTGCTCCCTTTCATTTGCCCCCAGATTTGTCAGTAATCACTTGTTCACATTCAAGCCGATTTACTAGCAAGCGCTTTACATACTTATTCCTTATTCTCTGCTCACTTAACTTCTCACTCCTAAATTTTTACCTACTTTCCTTTCGTCATCACCTTCTCTCCATACCACAGCCCCACTAACTTAATTTTAACATAGAACAACATAAAATGATCCGATAATCCCATTCTAAACCCCTCACCTGATTTAACATCCACACATACTTCAACATCTTCCTTCTTCACCAACAAAAAATCAATCATACTTTTCACTTCGATACCATCTTACCTACACCCTACATAAGTATACTTATGGATACTCTTGTGCTTAAGAAAGTATTACTTACACAACATACCTCTCTCTTTCACAGACATCAATCCCTTCCTACCATTTCTCATTTTCTCCCCCCACCCCAAAAGCCACCTTTATACCATCCCTTTTTTTGATCACTCTATCCAACGCATTTCAGGTCCACCACAACCTAGCATCTGAAGCTCGCTACTCACCCCATCCAGAACATCATTCAAATTATCCCAAAAAATCGTACTCTCTTCAACGTTCCCTCAGATGGACCATACGTCACAACACACATACCTTGACCTTTTCAAAACTTAAATTTAACCATTAGAATTCTAGACTCAGCACACACAAAGTTCTTACATAGCTTTGTACCAAATGTCACTCATCAATTGGCTAAACCTCCTTCTCTCCCTCTCTCATTCTCTTCCACACCACACCGCAAACATTTCACATCACACCACTGCAATTTCACCTTTCCTTCATCTTTGTTTCAGTCACAGCCGAGCAAATCAAATTTGCCCTTTGTAAATACATCATCACCTCTCTCCTCTTCTCCTGCAACATTTTATTCCTCTGACATTCCATGTACCCATACGGATTCATACAATTTCGCCGAAAGTTAGGGTCGTTTACGGCGATCACGACCATCTCAGAGGCATGCATCCATTCCTAGCAAGAGATAGGTGGTAATGGGCAGCCAACCCAATACGCACGCCCTTAGTCGACATCTTTACGACACGCAGGACATACATGTGGGAAATTCTTTCTCCCCCGCAAACAGGATATGAGTAGTAGGGATGTCTTGTAAGGTGTTATCTAGAAGTGGGTGTGTACCTTAATCATGTGTATATGATATGTGGTATAATGGTGGTTAGTAATCATGTTGCCATGGAGGATGAGTTGTGTTGAAGAATATGAACGCAAAAGAGAAAGACGGCAGCCATTAAAATGGAGGTAATTTCTATCATTTTGGAGTATGCGTTGTAACTCTTCCTCTATATATATAATATATATATATATATATATATATAATATATATATATATATATATGATATTATATTATATATATATATATATATATTATATATATATATTATCTTATATATATAATATATATATATATATATGTATATTAATATTATATATATATATATATAATATATATATAAGTATATATATATATATATATATATATATATGATTATATATATATATATTATATTATATTATATATATATATAAATATATATATATATATATATAATATATAATATATATTAAGAGGTACAATACATATGATTTGAAATGATAAAAATGTGTTTTTGGGATTTATCGTTATTTTAATTTTAATTATCTAAAATAGACCAAAACTCAAAAGTCCCCCACTTTTTTTTTTCTTCAATACATGGATAAGTGGAAACTTTTCCATAATTGTTATTTAAAAATTGTAGATTTTAATATCCATGAGTAATTGGGGGGGAGGGGAAATATAAATTTTGAGGGAACTTTTTCCCTAATTATGGTAGAAGGCTGCTTTTAGTCTTAAATGAAAGCTCTAACCATGCTGATTCTAAATATATATAATATGTATGGTCTATGTCTAACCATTCATGAGCTACAGCCTTTCAAATGAGATGGGGTTTCGGGGGATCCCCAATTTTCGGGGGGGTGTCACGGGAGAACCGTAGGTCCTAGAAATTTTTTATTCGATCTGGTGTGTTTTTGGCCCAAAACAACCCTATATAACAAATTTGAAGAAAATCTGAATCCTAGTGGTTACCTTGCCTTGCTGATTTGTCCTGGAATGCCCCCCCCATTCAGATTATCCCAAAAAATCGTACTCTCTTCAACGTTTCCCTCAGATGGACCATACGTCACAACCACACATACCTTGACCTTTTCAAACTTAAATTTAAGTATGAAAATTCAAGGTATCATATATATATATATATATATATAATATATAGTATATATATATATATATATATATATATATATATATATATATATATATATATATATATATATATATATATATATATATATATATAATATATATATATATATAATAGGCCTGCATAAGGGGTACAACGATTGATCGTCATCGGCCATATTTTTTCTCAATCATCATCTTCAAGCTAAAAATCAAATATTACACTAGATACTGAAGAAAGATTATTGTTTCTGTATTATAATTTAAGAGCTCTAAATTTAAAGTACTAGAATTATGTATGTCTGTCCATGTTCTCGCATATAAAAAAATTTTAAAATCAGTTTTGGAAGATATTAACCTATATATTAAAATTACATAAAATATTTAAGTTGAAACATAAGGAGCTATGAATGATTTTAATTATAAATAAGTCCATTACACTGTCACAACATTTTTCTGACCCATAAGGTTTTAACGGTTTAAGGTAATTCTGGGGTGCCGATTTCAAATCTGTCATCGGTTTTTGTCTATCACATCAGGTTTGGAGATATCACATATTGCGGTTTCAAATAAACCACATTTATGATAATTTTTTTAAAAAGCGAAACACTGACTGAACTTAACAGAAAAAAACAATCCTAACCATTATACATAATGAAAAATAAATTTAATGATCTGTAACAGCAAATTTGTGAATAGTAATGCATATAAACGTGAGTGATACTAATTTACCATTTTAGAATTGAACTGTAAATTAAGAAAATATGTACAAAAATGTAAATTGACAAAAGTGATGTTACATTTGCATAAACCGACCTCTTCTTAACGACTCCGAGTACAGCTTACAAAATTCTCTCACCAAGGACCAGCAAAATCTGCCAGTGTCAAATCGGCCTTGGTAGCGTTCTTCCATAACTTTAATGTCTTGGTGAAAGCGTTCACCTTGCTAGTCGCTCACGTGACCCCAAGTTCTCTGGAAAGTCGTCCAAGTGACTATGCAAGTAGTGAACTTTGATACTCATTCTACATCCAAGTGCTTGGAAACTCAAGGGCAGCTCCTCCGCTTTCCTGTTCAAGGAAATTCCGTACCACATCAGAGAATGAATTCCAAGCTCCAGCCTCTGCCGCAGTCATTGTTGTAACATAGTGTGAATCCTTGATGAGTTTTCTTATTTGAGGGCCATCAAATATTCCTGCCTTTTTCTAGCTGAATGAAAATTAGCGAGAGTGATAGGAGAACGAGAATTTTTCCATCCCCGATAGGCACTGTCTCTAGCCTGAATGGCCAGAGAACAAAGCACGATCGAACCATGGATTATGAGGAAAGAAAGATTTAATTTTAGAAGGAATGAATGAGGAAAGAAGATTTAGCTGAAGAAGGAATGAAGGTGCTCATCCCATCAACGATTACAGCTGACTCCTTATCTTTTAAATCTTTATACATCCATCATTATTCCTTACTGAGGTAGCCAATTTGCTATCATCTGCAAACTTGGAAACCTTACATTTAAGTCCCTGGTCTAAATATTTTATACATGTATGAGGAACAGCCACTTGACCAAGAAATCGTTACGGGCCACAAACATGTCTCCTCATTTCCATCAATAAATACTTTTCATTTTCATTGAGTAACTATTATTATTATTATTATTATTATTATTATTATTATTATTATATTATTATTATTATTATTAAGAGACTTAAGGAATCAAAAATTTTGATCGCTAAAATAATTTCGGGAGGTTGAACCCCCTGTCTACAGCCTTTTATATATATATATATATATATATATATTAATATATAATATATATATTATGTATATTAATATATATATAATATATATATATATATATATATATATATAATATTATATATATAATATATATATATAGAGAGAGAGAGAGAAGATGAGAGAGAGCAATTTTT
>JABUQX010115150.1:12500-18250 GCA_015478945.1 Trachelipus rathkii
AATATTATCGGCGTTTTTCCACAAAAGTTTTAAGTATTTCCCATAGGGGTTCCTGTTATTCCAAATCTGTACCTTCCTTAGATTTATTGAATTCTTATCACATCCAGTAAGTTGTTGTGTTGGAGAGTATTATTCACTATTAAAAAAGAAAGACTCCGAACGCGCTGAATCCAGTAAAGTTAACAAGCAGCTCCAAATTATTAAAAACTGATAATAATTTATTTTCTAAAAGAAATGGCTGAATCTACGCTCAGTTCTGTGGTTTCAGCTCTTTAAAAAATTACCATAAAATTTGATAAAGAGGTTGAATACGTGGGGGGATATAATGTAATTGTTGATTTATGCATGTTCTTAAACTAATTCTAGGATTCTGTATCATGAAGTTGTTTGTTGATTGTACCTGTGTTCGAGTCCCTAGAATAAATACACAGGCTGGAAAACCATTTTACTACTAAGATCGTTTATGTGGAATGTGAATTTCGGTGATTATCTCATATTGTGGACTCAAGTCTGTGATTTGAGAATACTGAGTGGTTTCGTAAGTCTGTATCAGAGCTTCATCTAAACAACGAATATAGGTATTGATACTAATAGTAACAAATACATGAAATAATTACAATGCTCAATCAGATCAACAGTAGGCAAACATAAGTTTTGTAAGCTGATGAAGGCAGTTGTTAAAATTGCGAGTATAATGTGAAATTGTAATATAGTTCTTATACCATTTTTAGAATTGAGACAATGTGAACATGGAAAAATATGTAGCAAAAATAAACTGAAATACGTACGTTCAATGTTTCTGTACACCTTTTCGTATAAAACGTATACTCTTCGTAATTCTTTGATGCTACAGATTCTTCTCGATGTACAGCTTTGTGTGATAGTTAACCCTATACTTCTTATGAAGGAACCTACGTTCCGATAACTCGACTTAGATTGTCTCAAAATAACATGCATCTTTGTTAGGTTCTTCACTAACTTTATAGTACTCTTAGATAAAGTCGTTCCACGCTTGACTAGATACGGCGAACGTCACGCTGGACCCCCAATGAGTATCTCGGAAAAGTCAATTCCTCACGGGTGCATGTACTAGTTGCAGACTTTATGATTATATATCTAACACCAATTTTACTATCAGATAACTAGGGCTAAACGAAATGTCAGTGCCTTCACCAAGTATCCTAAGAGTTCTTAGTCTCTCCAGTTGTTCTCCTGCGTGTTTCGCTGTTTCCAGAATAATTCCGTACCACATGCTGAGTAATGTACATCCCAAGCTTCTTAGCCTCTCGCCGGAGTCACATTGTTATGAGTAACTACTGAGTGGGACGATCCACCTGGATGATATTTCTATATTATTGAGTTGACCATCATATGATTTTCGCATATATTCTTTGTGTCATCTGAACCGAGAGATATGAAAAAGATTGTAAAAAATAAAATAGCTGAAGTATGCGACGGTCCATTCAATTGTGATGCCCAGAAAGAGGAACAATCTAACGAAACTCGTATCCAATTTCGACCTTCATTATTAACCTAATTTTTAATGTATAGTAGAAGTCTGGAAAATATCAAATTATTTATATTTATCTACTATTAATTAAAACCATATGAGAGCCTTCACTAATTGATAAGTTTCTAGTTACACTATAGGTACGTTCAAAACATAAATTCTTATGGTGGTGAAGGATCTTTGAGTCACAGTAGTTCTAATTGATATCCCTATGTACCTACAGTTAAGCAAAGTAAAACAAGGGTAATATGTATGTATAACTCCTTAGCTGATACTCAGCAGAAAATATAATATCATTATTTTCAATCTCAACATCAATTTACCCCTATCCTACGCGAAGGATGATGACAGTGTGAGCTAGAAGTCTAATCCCAAAAATTGTAATCTATATGATTTGTTTGGTGCTATACTCTCTTGTTCAATTTGTACAGAGTGTCATATTGGGATTTGGTGAACGAAGTAGAAATGGAGATATTGAATGTGGAGTGTGATGCCTCTGTTTAGCCTATTGCTAATGATGGACACAGCAACTGAATTTTACAAAACTTTCGGTTTTTACTATTTGATC
This sequence comes from Trachelipus rathkii, assembly GCA_015478945.1. Classification (NCBI taxonomy): domain Eukaryota; kingdom Metazoa; phylum Arthropoda; class Malacostraca; order Isopoda; family Trachelipodidae; genus Trachelipus; species Trachelipus rathkii. Next base: position 14,579 of record JABUQX010115150.1, read on the forward strand.
ATTAAAGGTCGTCCATTGTCGCAGCTAATTCGGAAGTACGATGATGTCGAGTCAGTTCCAAGAAGTGAAGTGGTAGAAAGCGAATCGCATATTCATACGCATGCAGTGAGAGTAGTAGAGACAAGTATGACCATAAAGCTGAAAGTGGGAGAGCTTTCGTGTTGCATGCTTATCTCTGATGATTAGAACTGATGGAAACTAAGGAGAGATTAAAGGTCTTAATGTAGGCTTTCGAGTGGATGTTGCAGGCAGCACACGCACTATCTCATGCCGTTTTCTCTTTCAGAGCGTGGAGTTGTAGAAAAATCAATGATATCATGGCAGTAGACTGGCTTATCTAGACAATTGACAAGAATCTTACACTAGATGCATTCGACTCTAGATGTCAGGGTGATCTATAATTAAAAATATTTTAAGGAGATTTAGTATTATGGAGATTATCTGGCATATATGAAGAAGGGGAACGAGACGATGCAGAGTGATGAGGTAGGATAAAGTTGTGAATGCGCAGGATAGCGTGCCTCATTCGCGATGCCATGATGTAAGGTTAAAATCATATAATTAACTATTCTCATTACTGATCACAATGGCGGCGAAATGTTGCATAAAATATGAAACTCAGCACATTTATACACCACGGTTTAAGTATTTGCCTCTCAGTCTGACTTAATCTATTATTACCTAACTGAACTACATACATCAACCTAACATTGTCTAACGCAACCTGACTCATATAACTTTTTAACTACGGCACCTCTCTCTCTCTCTCTCTCTCTCTCTCTCTCTCTCTCTCTCTAAGGGGATGTAAGAGGGCATTACCCCTCCGGAGGAGGTATAAGGCCACAGCCCTTCGGGCTGAGGCCTTAATGCCCTCTTACACACCTTTGGGGGGTGACCTTCTCACCATTTCAAGGGGTGATTCCCATGGAACTTCTCGAGGAAAAAAATGAATTCCTTTAGACACCTTATTAAATAGTGAACTTTTGAAAATTAATTTTAGTATGCCTACTACGATGAGCGAGGAAAAGACCTTATGGTAACACAGTTGGGTTAACCGTAGTATTGTTAGGTAGAATAATTTGTTTGGGGTGTGTAAGACATCTTCGAAAGGGAATCACCAGAGTTATATACTAAGTTGGAAGGAGTTCGATAATACGTATAAATTAAATTTACTATTTAGCATAAATGAAAATGTATATGTGAAAAATCATAGGTTAAGGTATGAAAAAGATGTGTGTGTATATACAACCTTAGGGTAACATAGCTGGGTTAGTAAGTTCGATTAACCCTAGTATTGTTAGGTAGGATAGTTTGTTAGGGTGTACGAGACATCTTTGAAGGAAATGATCAGAGTTATGTACTACTTTGGCATGAGTACGTAACTTTGTTTAAGTTAAATTTGCTATTTAACGTATATGAAAAATGTAAATGTGAAAAATATCGTGTCTTTGATAGGTTGGACACTGTTAATTTTATCCTTTATTCGTAGTCCAGGGTGTTTAGATCTGTTAGGTTATACTAGCTTTGTTAGAAAACGATAAGTTTTGTAAGATATTACTAGGTTAGCTGTTAATGATGTATTAGAAAAGTGGGCTTAGGTTACATTTTGCTGTGTAATGCTAGATTTGGTAGAAAACTTTGTTAATGACGGCATTTATTCATTGTTCAAAATGATGTTATATTTGATAGGCAAGACACTTTGATTAAGGTAGCTTTAAATCATAGTTCAAGATGTTGGTATCTTTGATAGGTTGGATACTTTGTTGATGGGTTTTGTTAGATACTACTACTTTAGCTGCTGATGATATGATAGAAAAAGTAGGGATAGGTTGAGTTTTGCTGCGTAATGATTGGGAAGGTTGAAAACTTATTCATAGTTCCAAATGTTAGTGTTTCATTCATAGTTTCGAATTTTAATGTCTATGGTAGGTTATAGCACTTTGCAAATGTTAGATATGTTGGCAATGTTCAGTCTTAGAAGGTTATGGAGAATAAAGGTTTACATGTTAAGTTACTTTGTTACGTTGAGAATGTATTTTATATTAACAGTAAGGATTTGTCAGGTACTTGAGAGACATTGGTAACTATTCATAGGTTCATATGTTAGATACGATATGCTAAATTATGTTATTAAGTTAGATTGGGTCTTGGTAAGTTATTTGGATATATAATGACACATTCTTGTTCGTGATAGCATTTCATTCTAATCTAATGAAATTTGGAAATAGAGGTTGTACCGGTAATTTGGTAACATCACAATGTTTTTAAAGTAAAACATGAAATAACTTTATTGATCAGTGTGATAGTTATGTTAGGCTATGATAAATTATTTTTTTTTTAAATATTACTATGATAATGCAAAATTAACACCGATATGTTAGAGAAATTCTGGAAAAGTAGAAATAGTTTAAGTTTTGTAAGGTGATGTTAGCTATTTACAGATATTAGGCATTGAATTTTGTTAATGTCAGCAATTTATTCATACGTATGGTATGTTAGATACGTTATAAACATTAAAAGACTAAAATATATGTTGTGACCATACAAAAGAACTTATTTATATGTAATGTTTGTGCCGCTTTGATACTTAAATATGACATTAATCACTTATAGACTTATAGTTGATGTTTTTAATAAAAAAGAATAAAAAATTTGGTATAAACAAAATGTTTTTTAACAATTTTATTTAGTGTTTATAAATGATGTATATTTTTATGTTACGTTGTACAAATAATTAAGTTTAATTAGGACTTTAATCATTTAATCACGACGTTAATCGCTTAATCAATGGATCACGGTGATGTGCGAGGGGTTGGCATTTGTGGCTGATTAGAGTTTGATCTACTGATCACTTGATAGTTTTACTAAATATTTTAGTTAAAACAAAAAAAATGTTTTACTAAGTTTATGTAATGTTCGTACAATAATTATTTTTATATGGAGTTTACACAAATATTAAGTTTATCTATGACTTAAATCAATTGATCATGGCTTTAATTGCTTAATCAATAGATCACAGCTAATAGAGAAGGGTTGGGATTAATTGATTAATTGATATTCTTACTAAAATTTAGTTAAACATTAAACAAAATAAAAATATAATAGTTTAAGTTTACAAAAGAAAATGAGAAAATATAAATGTTTCATTTTAAAAGAAGCTGGTGTACTCAAAATATTATAGTTAATGTTTAGAAAAGAAATTAAAAAATGTGTCTCTTTGAAAAGAAAAATATTAAAATTGTAGAAAACGGAATAACACTACATATCGTAAATGTTACAATTTAAAATATATTTATTTAAGTCCATGTTCAAAGTTTAGAAAACGAGTAATATGAAATATAAATGTATATGATTGAATAAAAAATGAAAATATATTTATTAATAATAAAATCAAACAGTGTTTCTACTCCTACTACTACTATTACTATTATTCTTTATATCTCCACTCTGACTCCGCTCCGGAGTCGGTCGACTCCATCTCTGGCACCTCCTTCATTTTTATTATATATATATATATATATATATATATATATATATATATATATATATATATATATATATATATATATATATATATATATATATATATATATATACCCATTAGGCGGCTCAGCGGCCGTAGAGAGGTTGTTAATCAAGGATTATCAAGTACTATGGTTGACCGAGACACCG
>JABUQX010115151.1:0-2500 GCA_015478945.1 Trachelipus rathkii
TCCAGAGGATCTTCGATGACTTAAAAGAGGCTTTCCTTGCAATGCAGAGTGCCCGTTCTAGAAAGGAACTTCAGTTGCAAGACACGTTGGCTTTTGCTTTAACCTTTGTTGCTTTTCCCATGGGATACCTTAACACAGGACTCCCTACATAAGAACGTTAGGATACACACACTTCCTTCTGTATTGATATTTTCTTTTTGCTCCCATTCCCTTAACTGGATCGCTTTACCTGGTCCCGCTTTGATTATTTATTCGGCGGTGATCATTACCCAATAACTTTAAATGAGCTTGTACACAGCCAACTTCAAAAACCCTAACTCCAGCTTGGTCGTTATGATCGAGCGGTGGGCTCTTTTTTATCAAGGCCACAGAGCTATCACTTTCCTCCTTCAATAACGCAGATTTTTCGACTGTTTGATTGATGCCTTTCGCTTCTTCCAGAAAGTAGTCATCGCTGCAGCGGAAGCTTGCATTCCGCAATCTTCATCAGGCAGGCGGTCGCAACCCTTGGTGTTCCGAAGAGTGGCCGCACAAGCCAACCGAAGGAGAAGAAACTTTACAGCAATATAAAAAGGACCCGTACCACCCCAACATGATTATTTTTTAAAGGCAGCGCCGCAGCGAGACTCGGCGAAATAATTGCAAACGCGCAACAATTTTTTTCGAAACTTACATATCGACTGTTAACTCCCCAACTCCCCTCTCTTTAGTGTGGAAAATTACACACAAAATATCTCGTCGCTCCGACAACTCCTCACCCACAGTCTCCGTTTTTGGGGCTGATATAACTGACACGATCTCGGCGCTCCTGCTTCTGTGGCGGATGCGTTAGGTTATAAGTTTTGCCAGCCACTCGAGTTCTTTCCGCTATACTGAAGCCTTTCAAAAAAGAGAACTGACACAGCACTGACTGCCAGATTTTCAACAAGCTAGAGTGAAGATCATACCCTACACATCGTCTCTTTTCACACTTGCCAGAGTATCAACTGCATTGGCGAATAGCAAGACTGTGCTCTTGCCCCAGACATGATTTCGTACATCATTGTCTCCCGTTATATCCATCCCTCGGCATCAGCATTTTTTGCTGATCTATATAACAGAATCTGGATTGCAATCTTACTTTCCATCTATTTGGACTGACGGACAACCAAAGACCTAATTCCAAAACCTGGCAAAAGATCCGAAGTTGGCGGACAACTAAAGACCAAATTTCGCTGACCTCTCAATACTTACAATTAATGGAGAAAATGGTTTTTCAGTACGCTTTCTCAAATCTTCAGTTGGTTTTCCGCAAATCGTTCGAGCTGCGGACGCGCTTGGTAAAACTAACAGACATTCGAAAGCCTTTCACTGGTGGGATGGTTTCTTTGGTGTCTTTTTTTGACTTGAAAAAGCTTACGACACAACGTGGAGAACTGGATTTCTCCTTAAACTTCATTCGCTCGGTTTCCGCGACAACTCCCTCCTTTTGCATCAAAGCCTTCTGTCTAATAGAAATCTTATCCAGGTTTGGTGCTACTTTTTATTCTTCACGATGGCCACTTTACTCTGGATGAAGGCGTTACGCGGGTAAGTTGTTCTAAGTGTACTACATTTTGCTTCTCGGATTTAATGATAGTCGTTACTTCTATCCCGTGCTGTCAATTTTTAATCATCTATGTCGGATGACTTGCGTATATTAGCCGGTGTCCAGGCTGCCTTAATCTCGAACGGCAACTTCAACAAGCTATTGATAATATTTCACAATGGGTAACTCTCATGGCTTTCCATTTTTCTCCCACCAAAACCTCAGCAGTGCTTTTTAAGAAAAGGGATGGAAGAACTTACCACGCCCATTCTTCACACACCTAACTTATACGGTGCCCATTCCTGTTCTTTACAGTCAATTTTCTAGACGATCCAAACTTAACATATGCACGCATATTAAACACCTGAACAACTTGTCAACGCGCGCTTGACCTGTACGTCATCTCGCCTCAAAATCTGGTGCTGATCGCAAGTCCTTATACGCCTCTACATCGCCCTAATCCGATGCGAAACTGACTACTGGCTGTGTAGTATAGTAGCCAGAACCTCCACACACTACTACAGCCTATTAAATCCATCCAAAATGAGGCGGCTCGAATCTCCATCTGGAGCCTTCCGATCGTCCCCCAGGTGAGCTTGAAGTTTGAAGTCATGCTCTTCGAAAGAGATACATTTAATGTGTTAAAAGCTCTCTTGTGTTCAACGCCCAATACCGTCTGCTCTGACAACGGTTTTTGCAGGAGATCCTTCAGAATCCTAATTACTGGCCATTTTCAAACACGGTTTGTAGCATTCTTAGCTTCCTCAACATCCTTTGCAAAAGGTTGCTGCTTCTCTTCACGGGACGAAGGGTACAACACCTTGGCTATTCCCCGCTCCCACCATTTGCTTGCTCTGACCTCTCTTTCCAAATCTAAGGCCATCCGGCTGCTTTTAAAGCAGGCATTCCTTCTCAATTCCGAGTAACAGTGAT
>JABUQX010115151.1:7500-12500 GCA_015478945.1 Trachelipus rathkii
GCATTCATCCAAATTTAATATAATCATTTAGATATTTTTTTTAAAAAAGAAAAATGTGTTTAAGGATTGCTAAAATAACATTAAAAAGGAATTTGAGAGAGAAGTATTAATTTGCATTTGAAATATAATGCAATAAATTTAATTTTAATTAAAAATATCTTTATATAAATTTAATTTTAATTAAAAAATATCTTTATTTAATCTCACCATAAAAACTATATATAACTGAAGCATAAAAATAACGTCAATATTGAATTAAAAACATAAAATGTTCCAAGTTTTTTTTTTTTTTCACCATTTTGTAAAATAAAATTATTAGTTAAGACACGAATTTCCTTCATAATTAATCCCTTCAAAGAGATTTTTAATAATAATAAAAAAATTTATAAATAAAAGACATTTTGAATATGCTTCAATTGAATAAGGTACACATGCGGATTAGCAACATCGTACTTACAGTGTGAAAAATGCAACTATTATTTAATTATTGTTATTATTAACTTGTGCTAAGCAAGTTTTATAAGGCTGAGGTAGTATATATATATATATATATATATATATATATAATATATAAATATATATATATAGCACACATATATAGCTAATATAAATATAGCTATATATATACCTATATATGGTAATTGTATAGTATTATATTATTATATAATATATATAGTGCCTATAGTATAATATATATATATATATATATATAATATATATAAAATATTTGTTCCTAATTTTTTTTAATTAACTTTATAAACCACACAAGAAATAATTAGAAATGTTATATAAATTGAATGTTAATAACATTTATATAATCATGACTTACAGAGTTACAGTAATTATTAACCAAGCAATTTAAAGAGAAAAGTAACAAGAGAATTACACAATAAGAAACACTAAAACAGAAAATAAAAAAAGTCTTTTAAAATCGTGACTTAAAAGTACCCAAATTTAAGTCAAAAATAGTAAATCTTTATACAAGAAACATTCGTCCCAATATATTTAAAATGAGATTATCCATTTCTTTGCTTTTAATATTTTTCCACCAAACTTTTTATTATAAAAAATGCCCTAGACTTTTCCTTGAAGTATTTTATTCTGAAATTCGTACATAATTTATATTTACACTATTTTATAATACTATAATATATATATAATATCATATATATAGTATATATATGTATATTATACACAATATCATATAAGTATATATATATATATATAGTATATAATATATTATATTAGGTATTGTATTGTAGGCCTATGGGGGTACAACTTATGTGAATGTATAATCGATTCCTCATTTCCGTAGAATTAAAATGTTGAAAATTATATAATGAAAACTGAAGTTTCAACAAATAGAAATAATGTATTGAAAATAAAAAAGACGTGTCTCAAGTGTGTCACCAAATGAAAATAATTGGCTAGCTAGACATTAATTTTCGTAAAGGAAACAAAAGTATTATACGAAGCAGACAAGAATCAAATACCAAAGTAATTTAAAACATTAAGAACCGACCATTCAAGCAGGGTCTACGTGGCATTTGCGACCCGCGTTAGCGATTCATGGAAATGCCTGATAGTGCCTTGAATACAGTTTGAAGAAGACAATCCTCCTAAGGGATTATCTTTCTTTTCAAGGTACCTTTAAAAATTCTTTTCCTTTCTTACTTCTTATTGTTTCTAAAATGCTATATTTCAATACATTATAATATTCTTAGTAAATTTAAATCTTTAGTTTATTAATCCGTTTATTAGAGCTAAAATGTACTAATTTTGTTTGAGCTTCTAATTTCCTAAAAAATAATCTGTTATAATTTATAAATTTTTTTGTACAATTTTCTAGTTCTATAGTGTCCCTTCATGGACAAACTAGCTTTACTTTAATGTTTAAAAAATACTGAACTAAGATATGCTAATGAAATAATAGATTAAATAAATAAAAAGTATTGAACGTAACTTAATCAGCCAATAATTATTGTTTATAGGTGATGTAATAAATATAATGATATTTACTATGTAAACACAAACTGGAAATAATATAAATAATTATATAATCAATCTCTATAAAACTCCCAATATTTGACCTTTTCTCTTTCGTTTTTGCCGCAAAATAAATTTTATTTTAAGCGAAACTATAAATACTCTTAGATCATACTTTATTAAATACATTAAACTTAATTTGAAAGTTCTTGAAATAAGATTTTCGGAACAAGGAAACTACGTTACGAAACTATATCAATAACCTAAAGAAACAGTGAATTAAATATAAAAGTTAAAAGTTAAAACAAAATTGATAATTTATAAAAAATGTCAAACAAGGTTCACAAAAATACAAGAGGTTCTCACTGATATGTTTCAGTTTACATTAGATTTAAAATAATATATATTTTATTGTCTGCTTTTGAAACTTTCCCTACACCTCATGTACTTATATAAAAAATATTATTACAAAATATATAATAAAAGAATTGTGCCAAGAGACAAATTAAGCTAGTAAAAATAATTCAATAAATACGCTTAAGGAGTTTTAGGTATTCTTTCTTGTCTGCGATTTTAATTATAAAGAAGATGGCAAAGTCAAAGAGTTCTCAACCCATGGGTCACACTAGCTTCTAAGAACAAAAAGTGTTAATTTAACCTAAGTGTTAACTACATTTATTTTATATTATGACATTAGCATTATTAATTTCAAAGTAGACTCATGGGTCGCGAAGATGATCATTTTGTTGAATTGGGGCGTGGTCAAAAAGGCTAAGAACCTCGACCTGTGCTAAACTAATTTTGGATAAAAGCGATTTTAAGATTTGTAATAAGACGGATTCCGATGTTGATTTTCTTATCTTCGTCTCATTTGATATTTTGTGTACAAGAGGTATTGTACCACAGTTTATATATATATATAATATATATAGCAGCAGCAGATACATATATATATATATATATATTAAGAGTACATATGATGCTCTTTTTTTATATATATGTATAAGGTATATATATATATATTATATATATATATATATATATATATATATATATATATATATGCGCCCATGTGAAAAAAACCTGCAGAGGAAACTTATTACCTCTAGAGAAATAATGTTTCTAGATCTTACTAGGGAAATTCATAAGGAATAAACTTTTTAAAAAAATTTGGGAGCGTAATACAATTATTATTATTATTATTATTATTATTATTATTATTATTATTATTATTATTATTATTATTATTATTATTATTATTATTATTATTATTATTATTATTATTATTATTTTATTATTATTATTATTATTTTTATTATTATTATTATTATTATTATTATTATTATTATTATTATTATTGTGCATTTTCCGATGTTGTTTATAATTTTCAAGTGGTGATAGCTATTACTCTACTGTTTTATACATGGCCGCCTATATATATATATATATATATATATTATTATATATATATTACACATATACATATAAGAAGAAGAAGAAGCATATTGTTGGTTATATTATTATTATTATAGATATAAAAATATATATATTATTATTATATTATATTATTATTATTGTTGGTTATTATATATATATATATATATATATAAAGATAGTATATATATATATATATATATATATATATATTATATAAATATTATCATATATATTATATATATATATATATATATATATATATATTCAAAAGTATGTGTATGTGTGTGTTTATGTCTATTTACGCAGTTTAAGTGAAGAAAATTTGGGCTTCTATACTTTAAAAAAAAATTCGTTTAAAATATTATATTCATTCTAAGCACAAATATATTAGGAAGTTAATCTGCGACATATTGAAAAAAATAACGCAAATAAAACTGAAGAAACAAAAATAACAAAATTAGTGTTTTAAAGGATGAAATAATTGAACTTAATAAAAGGCCAGATTGCAAAAGGCTGAGCAAGATCAAAAACTAACCATATATATATATATATATATATATATGATATATATATAGTATATATATATATATTATTAAGTTATATATATATATTATATATATATATATATATATATATATATATATTAGTATATATAGTATATATATATATATATATATATATATATATATATATATATAAGCAAATGATAACTACACAATGATCTTTCATCATATATCCAACTCGAGGCACAAGGTTACTTCAAACATGCTCATTAACGCACATCAATACCTGTGAACTATCGTAAAGGGAAGAGATGTCAAGTACTAAAATGGCATTTTAAGAAAATTCACCTATTAGGGTTTTAAACTATCACGAACATGCAGAAGTCGATCACGTCACGATCGGTCATATTTATACTGTTTATTTTAATGAGCAAATGCTAATTAAAAAACCCAACTGCCGAATTACATCAGTGTCTATATATTTACATGCACTTTATTCCAACCATTTAGATCTCTCTCCGTATGCCTAGGAAACAAATGGTTTTTTATAGGAACGTGTAAAAAGTACCATAAAATTAAGTTAATTTTTAAAAAGTGCACATCTGAAATGTTTATATTTGATATTAAACGTTGTATACATTTCTTTTTTATTTTACCCATGTTGACTTTGGTAAAGTGTAAAATTTTTAATAATACAAAAAAGCTCAAAAATCTTAGTTGAAATACTTGTTTATATTATGCTATTGGTCAGTTGACGAATAAAATTATTTGGAGCAAAGTTAGTAATAAAATACCACAAAATTCATTTATATATATATATATCAGCAGAATGAAAAAAGCAAAGCAAAGAGCCGATATATAGATGTCTGCTGATTTTACCTCAAATATCTTCCAGCATTATTCATTTACTAAAATATTAACAAGCAATCAAACAACAATACTGAATAATTCGTAGTTGAATCAATTCTAAAAGCACATGAGGATAAGGTCCCAAACTAAAAATATATAGAAGAGTATTACGTTTTGGTTATATATATGATATATATATATATATATAGTAGTATATAGCATATA
>JABUQX010115151.1:20000-25000 GCA_015478945.1 Trachelipus rathkii
AAGTATTTCTTTATTAATTTAAATTACTGCTTTGACATAGCAAATTATATATAAATAAAAAACAAAGGAACATGGGTAGGAAAAAGGCCAACACCCCTAAACTATTTTTGCGGATGCTCGTGAGTCCTTTAAATTTTTTTTCTATTAAAAAATCAAAGATACGCACAAAAAAAAACACGGATATATATATATATATATATATATATATATATATATAGTATATATAGTATATATATATATATATATATATATATATATATATATATATATATATATATATATATATTATATATATATATATATATATATATATATATATATATATATATAATGTTAAGACCATAGTGCGACTACTAAACCTTAACAAGTGTTTATTCTAGTTATTCCAAACATTATTTCAATGTCGCATTGGTATTTCAATGAGAGAGAGAGAGAGAGAGAGAGAGAGAGAGAGAGAGAGAGAGAGAGAGAGAGAGAGAGAGAGAGAGAGAGAGAGAGAGAGAGAGAGAGAGAGAGTTTAAGACTTACGGATGAGCCGAGAGAGAGAGAATTTAAGACTTACGGATGAGTAAAGAGAGAGAGAGAGAGAGAGAGAGAGAGAGAGAGACAAAAATTTAAGACTTACGGATGAGCAAAAAAAGAAAAAAAAAATTACTTCCACCGACAATACGCATATCCATAATTAATTAATCTATTTACTCATTAGATAAAAAAGCCACATAAAATTATATCCCATTCCCTCCCCCACTCCCTACTTATCAGAGAGGGAGTTAGAAAGAGGGAGAGGGCGTGGGAAGGATTGTGAAGAATTTTAAAAAAATTTTCTGGGAAATTTACATAGGCAAAATGCAAAATCGTGGAAAGATAATAAGAATGAATATATATATATATATATATATATATATATATATATATATGTCTAGAGGTAATTTGTATATATATATAACTATATATATATATGATGTTATTATTGTAAAGGTTATTTATATATACAGTGCGAAGTATATTTATATATATATTATATGAATATATATATATATATATATATATATATAGCAAACTAATTATCAGAAGTTCGCTTGTTTATGAGAAAAAGGATTTTAAGCTATACAAATTAGTCTGATTTTCAACTAACCAATAATTACTATAACTATCTAGTTGAATATAATAATAATAATAATAATAATAATAATAATAATAATAATAATAATAATAATAATAATAATATTAATAATAATAATAATAATAATAATAATAATAATAATAATAATAATAATAATAATAATAATAATAATAATAATTGAATGGTAATTATAAAACTATAAAAAACATAAATATGTTTTTTTTAAATGTATATAAAAATTGCTAAACGTAAAACAAAGACAGGTCAAGCACGTTGAACTGAAAACCATATAATAATAATAATAATAATAATAATAATATAATAATAATAATAATAATAATAATAATAATAATAATAATAATAATAATAATTCAAAATGGCTGCGACCTATTTAGTGACTACACACGAATGTCAGACTCAAGAAATGAGTTAAAAAACTGCTCTATACATTTCTAGCAAAGCATGTGAAAACCGTGATTCTAAATAAATAATTCTCATATTTAAAAACTAATAATAATAATAATAATAAAAATAATAATAATAATAATAATACACACACACACACACATACATACATAATAATAATAATAATAAATAATAATAATAATAATAATAATAATAATAATCAGTAGAAGCAAAGACCACTTAAGCTTTTATGCAGGAATTACATATAAAATTTAATAAAGGTAATAATATACTAATAATAATAATAATAATAATAATAATAATAATAATAATAATAATAATAATAATAATAATAATAATAATAATAATAATAATAATAATAATATCATCAGACAAACATAATTAATTTTAAATAATTTTAATGTAATTCCTACTTAACTTAAATAGCCTTACAAAAAATTAATGTAAGAAAAATTGTTATTATGTAATCAATAACTACAAATATAGATAAATATATATATATAAGAAAAAAATAAATATATATATATATATATATATATATATATATATATATATATATATATATATATATATATATATATATATATATGGTTATAATTGGTTTAAAACTACAACTTTTGGTTTAAAACTACAACTCATATCTCAAAAACCACAATAGAAGCCTATTTATGTTTGTTATTATCATGCAAGAATCTTTTAATCAAATTATTAATAAAAAATAATATATATATGTATAGAATTTATATATATATATATATATATATATATATATATATATATATATATATATATATATATATATATATATATATATATATATATATATATATATATATATATTTAGAACTGTAAATATTTAAGTTTTCTAACTATTTACAATTCAAAATTGGTGATTTTAAAAAATTTCAAATTGTTTGAATATGATGAAAATATGTATATTATGTCCCCCCATATTTAATAATAATAATAATAATAATAATAATAATAATAATAATAATAATAATAATAATAATAATAATAATAATAATAATAATAATAATAATAATAATAATAATAATGAGAGCATTTTTAAAGTTAGTATGTACTTATAAAAGTGTTTATAGTGAGATTTAATGTGATCGGGTGTATGTAACGTTGAGAGAGGAAAATAAAATTTTTTGAAATAAAGATGGAGAATAAGAAGACTTACCTTCAGCCATTTGTCCACGCATTTCGAGTGGAATTCGTGTAAGCAAGGTAAAACTCGTAACATTTGACGTAACTCGAATTCACACATACAAATGACACATGTCGTCTGTTTTGTTTCACATGTTTCTCCAGTGTACCTGGTGGGATATATATATATATATATATATATTTATATGAGTAGTATATATATATATAGGTATATATATATATATATATATATATATATATATATATATATATATATATATATATATATATATATATATATATATATAATCTGCTTTTCATGCCCTCGTTAATTTATATATTTAAATTTTAAACTAACGTTTCAATAAAAAGCTGATTTAATTTTCGATTTAAACCTTGACTCTATCAGGTGCATATTTAAATGTGCAATTTCATTCACATATCATGACTCTCTAATCAATAAACATAATTAAAACTATCAGCATCTGAACTACCTCACTGAACAGAATATTTCATGGTAATAATATGAATTTAAATTTTAAAACCCCCTAACAACAGAACATAAAAAGAACACCTATTTAAATATTTCGTTTACAAACAGTTGACCAGTGGTGACATTTTAAAAATATTCAAATGTTCTGAAAAATATCATTAAAATGATAACTTTATATAAAAAAAAAAAGAAATTTATCTCAAAACTATTTCCTTTAAAATCTGAATATATATATATATATATATATATATATATATATATATATTATTGGATATATATATATATATATATATATATATATTATATATATATATATATATATATGTTATATATATATATATATATATATATATATATATATATGAGTGTGGGTGGGTGTGAGTTTGTGTATGTGTGCAAGTCACAAGCAAGGGCTGAATGAACTCAGTCGCCTCTATGTAGTTAAGGTCGAGGTTGATACGCAGGGAAGGAACGTTTTACCTAGTGTACTAGACATAGTGCAAGTTTAGAAGCACAAGTGTAGAGAACCACGGGAAAGATACCGTCAGAGTAGTAGTAACCTTCCTTGTATGTCTCTGTAGTGAACAGAAATCATATCTCTTGGAGATATTACAATGCAAAGTACAAATGAGTTGGGGAGATGTATTAGAAATAGCAACGGAATTCCCTTAAAAAGAATTTACATATTTGAGAAAAAAAAGTTCAGTTTTAGGAATGATAAAACAGTGAGCAGAAAATTGAAGAAACAGCAAGGAAAAAGAAGCAAAGGTAGGGATTACATGAAAAGTGACAAGAAGATTATTGCATTTTATGTGTTTCTGCTGAGAAATAAAATTTTTGATAGTGGAGAAAGGATTTTAACGATTCGGAATGAGATATATCCTGAATCTACTGCCTTCTAAAGAGTAGCATGAAAACAGAGTTAAAACCTATGGTTAAGGTTACGTTTAAGTTGAAGTTGAAGGAAATAGGTCAAGTTCATAAATAAAGGATAAGTTTGATGATAACTTGATAAAAGGATAAGTTTAAGTTTAAGAAAAAAGATTGTACGCCTACGTACCAGAGAAGATCACCTCGGTTATGTGCTCTGTACACTTCGAGGGACCCTTCGAAGAGGTAATAGTAATTCAAGGAAAGTCATAAAACGCCAGTCCAATTAATTTTTACCACCAAAATGCCAAAAATATCTCCTCGACGAAGGTGTTGTCATTTTTGTGGAAGACTTAAAGAGACAGAACTTAATGCAGAGGTAAATTGGTATGAACAAAGGAATCCTGCAGATGTGTAAAGAATTTAATGGAATGAAGAGAATGATTGGAATTTAATAAAAGGTCTAGCATGTTGGGGTCATCTCCAAAATGATTAGGGATATGGGTAAGGAGCTACAATATCTATTCAAGATTATTGCGAATAGAGAAATGGTAGGCGAGTTCAACAACTGTATATTGAGAGCAATAAGAGAGTCACAGGCAGTGGTGAAATTGAAATCATCTGGAATGATAAATTCACAGAATGGAAAAGGCCAGATAACGCGTCATATTAAATACCCGTTAGGATAGTCAAAATTTAAGACTACTCTACATTTCACACACACACACACACACACACACACACACACACTAGGGATGGCCAAAAAATATCGATATATCGAAATATCGATATTTTTGGCTCGATATATCGATATTTTTGGGCGATATTTTCTTAGGCGATATATCGATATTTCAATTTTTTCCTTAATATCGGAAATCCGATATTCTTTTCAAAAAAAAAATTTTAAAGGCCGGAAAAAATAAAATCTTATCC
>JABUQX010115151.1:30000-31200 GCA_015478945.1 Trachelipus rathkii
CAGCTATTGACATTTAAAAAAAAAAAAAAAAAAAAACTTAGAATTTGGGATAAAAAGAACAAATGAATTAGGAAAAATGAGGTGGAACGTACGCTCATATTTTCATAAAATATTTCACTTAAACAAAATAAAACTTCCTGTCCTGTGGTATTCCACCTATGTTAACCTTAAAAATTACACTTTTCAGCTATAAAAAGTATTAATTATATCAAAAGTAAAGGATAATATGGGACAAGAAAATTATTGATGTTAAAAAAGATCGTCAGGGTGCGTATACATAGGTACGCATGCAAGATTAGTTGCTAAAATATCTAATAGAGACGGAGGAAGAACTAAAAGGTTGCAAAAATTCTGCCAACAGGTTGTAGAATTGGAGTGGCCGTCCAAAGTCGCAAATTCCAGGCGGAAATTATTGTCAAAGTTGGAATCGGAGTAGGACAATTTAAAGACACAGCATCCTAACCCTGGATAGAATAACTTAAATATCACTCACAAAAAAAAAAATGTTCAACAGAACGAATTTAAACAAGAAAGCCTAAAATACTTAAAACCTATGGGAAGGCCTATAGCAGTTGGCCTCGGTGGGTCAAATTTAACATTATAATTTTAATCTTGCAAAGTTTGTGATCGAAGAACTTGAATATTTTCCATCCAATCATAAAAAGAAGCAAGATAATTAAAAGCTTTTGCGAATGATTTTATGTATGCATGGTAATAAAAGCTAATAAAATATATATATATATATATATATATATATATATAGCAGCAGCAGCAAAGAGTCCCAAGTAGACATGTTGCTATATTATATATATATAGCAGCATATATATATAGTTGTTGTTATATATATATATATATATATATATATATAATATATATATATATATATATATATATATATATATATATATATATATATTACGTACTTTTATTTCATTGCGATTGGCAATACATTTTCCTTGTATGTGAAAGTAATAATAATTTATTGATGAAAAGTGATAAATTCACAAAATTTTCTCCACTATTATGGAAAAAATATTGCTAAATAAAAGTAAACCAGAGGAAGAAAATAGTTTTGAAATAAATAACATTCCTTAAAAACGGAACCGCCCCCCCCAGCAAAATTTTGTGTCAAGCAACATAAACAGTGCAATTTAATGAAGGATTTTTTCATTATAAGAGTAAAGAAAAAATATTAAAGT
>JABUQX010115152.1:2500-12534 GCA_015478945.1 Trachelipus rathkii
TCTCTGCTCATTAAAAGAAAGTGTGACAGTGAATTTGAGAGTCATCTGGGAGTATCCTATTCCTCTGTCCGATTCTCTCCCTCCAAACTGAACCGTTATGCTCTCTCTTGCATGTACTTCATTGGTAAAGTCTGGAACATAATTCCTTTTTGTTCCTTTGACTTACACACTTTCAAACGCAAGCTGTGTATCAGTGCATGTTGGCCTTTGATATGGCCTTGGATTCTGATTCTCCCAAACTTCGGTTGAATTTTGTAGATCTCCGACCTTTGCCCACAGGAGGAGATATGGAAAGAGCATATCTTCTTGTAATTATACTTTAAACGATTCTGATGTTGTTCCACCTTCTCAACATCCCTTCACCTCATTTATGATTAACGTTTTATTTTTTTTAGGAATGCGTTATATTTGCTTTATCTAAAGATAATTAATACAAAAATAGACTTTGAGCCCTGAAGGTTATCCACTGTAGTTTTTAAAACCTGCGTTTTTTTGAGCTTATATTCTGCCTCGCTTAATCCATTCGTCTCTACCTTTCTTTTCTGCTCGTAGCGTGAAATGTTTTAAAGTACGCCGAAAGTGAAACACAACTTTCGACCTTTAGCTATTGTTCTGCTGTTTTAACCTCCAAACTTTAAAACGTTTTTGAACATCCCTTACGGCTTACAAGATGAATTAGAAATATCTTAATTCTTTTAAACATATTTCGATTTGTCAGTGTATAATCTGTAAGGGACGCTCGATTGTGGACTTCTTTCCCTTTTTCTCCGACTCAAGATTCAAATAGAATTTGGCGCAAAGTTTTAATTTCTAAACCTCTTTCTCAAACTTCTCAGACTTCAAACTTGCTCAAGCTTCTCTCTACTATAGTATAACATTTATTTCTATTAGTAAAGATGTTCTCCAAAGTTCTCCCTTATTACCTCCTCTTTTCTACTTTTCTTAATGACAAGTTTGCATGTTCATTGTCTTTCTATCATGAATCCACCTTTCGTTTTTTTATTTCAATTTGAAAAAATATATAAGTAACTGCAAAGAGCTAATGTTAGGGGAAGTAGTCTTAGAGCAAATAACTCTTATCCTTATCGGATTTGTAATTGGGACAAAAAACATGGTTTTTATCAGTTCCTCTAAAGTTCAGCTATTTAAATTTTCTATTCAACGTTTATTTTAAATACAGCTATAAAATATTCTCAAAAACGCAGCCCAAATCTTTTTCTAATCATAATTATCTTAGCATTTCATATTTTTCTTGATGTTCGATGAGCGTTCTGTGGCTCTTCAGAACTACACCACTCAATTTCCTTTTAATTGAAAACTTTTACTATTTCAATTTACAAAATATTCTTTAAATATTTTAGATCTATATAATTGTATCGGAAATGAAACAAAGGAAACTATATAAAGGTTTATCCACATGCTGAAATTTTCCCTTTTTTGTATCAATCTGTCCTATTAGGGTAAACATCTTTTTTAGATATATCTGAAAAATACCAATAATTCCTAATTAATAGGCAGGAAATAATTTTTCTAACCCTATCTAATATTATTCTAGATTTAAATGGAACCTCAGTAAGGAATGAGACTTAATTTCAGTTAAATCTAGCTATGATATTCATGAATATCAGGATAAGTTTTTATTTAATAAAATAGGTCTATTTCCAGTATCTCAAGTCATCTTTAGGAGGTGAATGGGTCAATTTAAAGTGCTATTCTAAACAAAGGTCAATTAAATTATACTCTTCCTTTAGAAATTTAGATTTTCTCCGATTACAGATAAAATCTTCTTCCCTTGTGTGCCCTACGCCTGATTATCTAGATTTGTCCGACTCATATGATGAATTTTTGATTGGTAGTGGTAGTTAGGCATCCACGACCTAGGTTTCCGTAGCCCAAATTGTTTCTAAAATCACCAAAAAATATATTAATATTATATATTACCTTAATTTAATAATGTCTCATTAGGCCTACTAGTAGAACAGTTATTAACATTTTCATTGGAAAACTGGAAAGCAAACATTAAACTTTTTCTCGGGAGAATGCAGAGTACCCTCCCTTTAACGTTGTTTCTTTTTTGGCGTGTGTGTTAGGCTCTTGGGAAAAAGAGTTATTTCCGCATTTTCCTTTGTGTCTCGGATAGAGATATTTGTTTTTGTGACAAATCGCTTTTCCCTCGGGGTATTTTTAGTGATCTTTTTTTATATATAGAGTGTTTACTTTATATAGTGAAATTTTAGTTTACTTTTGTTAAATATAAGTTTTAACAAATTATATTTGTCGAATTTTAGTTTCATCCTATAATTCTATAAAATTAAAAACTTTATATTTTGAGAAAAAATTGCCAAATTAGACAAAATATATAAATAATACATAAATTATATGAATAAATAGAAAATTACTTTAAACAAAATTTTTATAAACGCAAGCCACTCCTATTAAATAGGTCGTAGATGTGTCTATGGATAAGCATGTCGGAGACTTGAGCCTGTTTCCCTTCTATGCTCCTCAAGGAACTGACGCTGTACCCGAGGTTATTCATTCAAGTGTAGAACAGCTCGTAGGTTATTAAACGAAGTTTGGGTCCCTTTCAATTAATTGATGGCACTGTCAAAGGCGAAGAAGACTAGTTTTTAATTTGCAAACCTCATCCATAGGGGAAGAGTGTATGATGGATCCATTCCCCCATGTGAGGAGAGGCACCGAAAGGCCTCGAGAGCCAGATAGGAAAATAATAACATTATATTTGTGAGAGTGAAGTTACGTATAGAGTTAGGTAAGTAAAGAGGAAATATTCTATAATTTGATAAATAAGTTAGTGAGCGAAAGGTAAAAAATCAAAAGTGAGTAAACCGAACTTAAATGAATACGAGAATTGATATTAACACACGTCTTCTAAGATTCTCAGAACATGCATCTAAACCCCTATAGCTCACTATGTACTGCTGCGCGCATCGTAAGGATATATATATATATAGGTATATATTAATAATAATACATTCTAAGGTATATATAATATATATATATATATATATATATATATATATATATATATACTATATATATATTTTATATTTTATATATATATTTTATTCTATATATATCGTATATATACTATATATATATATATACTATATATATATATATATATATATATATATATATAGATATATAATATATATGATTTATGCTTAGTTTTGTAATATGTATTAGATTTTGTTTGAGTATTTTAGGTAATAAAAAGATAAAAAATTTTACTGATTTTAAGTAAATAAACATAACAAACGATGAACTGTAGATTAAATACAAACATCGATTAAATTATTTTAATAAAGTTTAGCCTATTGCTTCGTGGTCCATGTCGTTTGCACGTTCCACTTCTCGGGACTAAAGTTATGAAAGTTGGCACGGAGAATGAATTTTGCTTACATTTTCTTTATATCTGGCTCTTGGTTTTTTCTTTTGAAGAAATTCTTGGTGATAATGAATTTAATGAAAATTGATAGAAGCATAGTTTAAAGTTACGACTAAATATCTTTTTATTAGAAACGGTTATCACTAATATATAGAGAGACGGATAATTTTTGAGGTACATAAGCTTTGTTGGTATTTGATCAATTGTATATAAGTTCACTTTTTGTAAGGTTTGAATTGTTTTTTGTTTTTATGAATTTTCTATTTTCTATATCTAGTTACACGGCTTTAATGAGGAAGATAGTGTTGGGTTAATTAAATGGTTGGAGAGTTTGACGGTGTTTGGTGGCTCATGTTTTTTTTTTTTACGGCAGAAATAAACACCATCACTTCCGGGCAGAGCCCTATTCCAAAGAGGAAGGTGTACTCAATTTAACGTCACGAGCAGGACGGGAGCCAAGCCAAGGAGAGAATGGCTGCACTTCTCCAACCGCGACCAGTTGCTAACCATTGGGGCCTCTGATTGTTTGGCGAGTGCTGTAACACTGAAGCTATCGGGGCGCTTTTATATAATATAAATATGAGATACTATAAAAAAATTAAAAAAATATATATATATATTATATATATATATATATATATATATATATATATATATATATATATATATATATATATATATATATATATATATATATATATTTATATTATATCTAATATTAGCATACTATTTTTATCATCATTATATTATTATTAAATTGCTAAAACACTATATTTCACTATTATTCCCAAAATCCATAAAGAAAATACTCCATTAAGACCGATAATATCCAATATTAACTGCATTACTCAAAATTTATCAAAATGGTTAGCTTCACAATTAAAACCCCTCATAGGCAATATTTCTACATCACACATTAAAAATTCTGAGCATTTCATTCAATCTGTCCACAACAAAAAAATTTCAGATTTAAGTGTTGTTAGTTTTGATGTCATTTCACTATTCACAAAAGTACCTGTAAATTTTACCATCAATTTACTCGAGCATCACCTATCCAATAGTAATTTTAATTTTCTTCCGTCCTTTAATACCATCAAACAATTAATCAACCTCACCCTAGATCATTCTTATTTTAATTTTCAAAATAGATACTATAAACAAATATCAGGATTATCCATGGGTTCATCACTCTCCCCTGTATTTAGCAATATTTTTATGGAACTAGTTTTATGGAAATAGTTTGGCTCCGATACGTCGATGATATTTTCGCACTAATTCCAAAGGATATAAACATAAACACAGTTTTAAATATTGATTAATATATCATCCCACATTAAATATCACAATTAGATAATAGCCAATGAAAACAAAAATACACTTCGCTAGACTTACTAATCTCCTGGAGCAGTGAACAATTTCCTTCTTTTAATATTTTTCGTGAAACTACAGATAACCCGTCTTATATCCATTGGTACTCGTCTCATGATCCCTCAACAAAAACCGCCGTATTAAGTAATCTATTCATTCGTGCATACAGACTTTGTAGCCATTAAAACCTAAATTAAGAAATCAAAATTAAAAAAAAGAAGAAATATTTTCAGAAATTAGATTACCCTAAACCATCATTAACAAAGCCTTATCGAAAAGCAAAAAACTACAAATTTTTACTACATGCCACCGACATGTTCAATACAATATCTAACCGTTTTATCTTCTATTGCAGAACATACAGAAGAACATTATCGCGTAATACATTTCCCAATATATAGACCATTTGTCACTCATATAACATAACCTTAAAACACATCATGAAACGCTATTAACATAATGCAATTAATGAATCAGGCATATATACTAATAAACTGCACTAACTGCCCCAAAAATACATAGGAGCAACTAATAATTACAGCATTTCAGAAATACCACACCAAAACGACTTAAAATATGATAAATCAATCCTGCCTCATAGTAAAACACCTTCAAACTTCACCATTTAATTAACACAACACATCTTTCCTTCATAAAGCCGATAAAGATCCGTAAAAGAAATTCATAGATCATTCATCATTAAAACAGGCAACATTTCACGCTACAAAAAGGGGTAACCATTACATCGATCACATTACAAATATGTTACTTACAACTCGTCTCTTTAATAGTATACTAGAAAAAGATTTAACGTAATTTAAGAAAGTATGCTTTATCTTAATTGCAGCATCACCAAGTTAATCTCTTCAATAAGAAACGCAGTAGCCAGAATTTTATGTATAGTTAGCTAAATTCATATCCTGCCAACGTTCATAACTTTTTAGTCGAGGAAGTGGGTTCGCTGAATGACCACGAAAGCTAGGCTAACTTTATTAAATAATTTAATTATGTGTTAACTATTTATAATAATTAGTAATTCAGTGTTGTGGTTTATATATTTCAATTAATTCTCTCCTGATCTTATTTATTTTTCATGTAGTGCAATTCTTATTATTTATTTATATATATATTTTATTATATTATATATATATATATATATTTTATTATATTTATATAAATTACTATTTATTATATTATTATTATATATATATATATTATTATATTTATATTTATATTAATTTATATATATTAATATATATTATATACTATTTATATACTATAAGTATACTTATACATTAAATTTACTTTTAACGCGTCTTTAATATAATTATATGTATAGATATTTATATATATTTATTATCTGATAAAGAAAATATTATCAAGATGATTATTATAATACTATATATTATGAGTATACTATATATATATATATATGTAATATATATACTATAGTATATATAAGTATATAAGAATATATATATACTATATATATATAATTATAAATATATCCTTTATATATATAAATAGTATATATATATAATAATATTATAGTATACTACTTATTTATATATATATTACTTTATAATATTATATATATATATATAATATATACTATATAGTATGATATAGCTTTTATGCAGAGGCAGCCTCCTGGCCTGAGTTCTGGTTGTTGCGCAACCACTCAATTTAAACCAAGCGAGGCTAGGTGTGATAGACCTTTATTATTATTTGAATCTTGCTTGTTTTTAATAGGATGAATGAGTATGAGATTTAGTTGCATCATATTAAAAAAACACTCCAATGATTTATTATTTAATGAAAGAAAAAGTTCATCAATTTTGGTTAGTTAAATAGCTATACAATAAATAGCAGACCTATAGCATTTTGAGAGTAGAATGTTCTGTGGGCAAAATTTTGCAGCGTTAACGCGTTTTATACTTACAACCTCTGTGGGTTACAGGTCAAAATCAACCTTGCTTTTCTTATATTTGTAATACGAAACAAATTGTAGAATTGCGGCTCATGTGTCAAAACTTTTCGTTCGAGGAACGAAAAATTCTGATGATTTCACTATCCTCTGTTGAAATTCGATTTCGCTTTGGAGGCTTCAAGTGGGTAAGTAATAGTGTTGTCAGAACTTTCGCTTTTATTGTTATTATATTTAAATGAACAATCGTATAAAAAATTTAATATAATAAGTAGCATTTAAAATGAATTTTATAATTTTTTTTTTTTAAAGTTGTTAAGTGAAATCAAGTTAAAATTATATCTATAATCTGCAATAAATTTTAGTAATGGGTTTTTAATAAAAAGTGTGAATGTAATACATAAGACATTAGTTTTTATTTGAAGTCCAAAAAAATAATGTCTCCACTATTAAGGTAAGATTTTTGTGGTGGATTTTATTGCCAGAGAAAGAAATATGAAGTCGGCATTGCCAAACGTAAGATTTTCTAGTTTCTACTAATTTAGTATTAATCTCCTTTTTCCACGCTTATTAGGTAAGTGGAACAAAAATTAAAAAAAATTTAATATTTTTAATATATATTTTTATATATATAATATATATATATATATATTATATATACTATTATAATACAAAAAATATAGTTATATATATATGCTACCACACTAAATATATATAAACTAGGAAAACACACAAAAAATATATATATATATAATATATCTATATATGTATATGATATATATATATATATTATATAATATATATATATATTTATATATATATATATTATTATGATATATATATATATATATATATATATATATATATATATATATATATATATTATATATTTTACTATTATATAAATAATTTTTATATATATATATAATATTATAGTTATTATTATATAATATTATATATTATATATTATAATAGTATATATATTTATAAATATTATATATATATATATATATATAATATATAATATATATAATACTAATATATATAGTATACTATATATATAGATATAAGTATATATATATATATTATAGTAGCTAATATGAATATATATATATGATATATATATATGAAGAACTACTTTATCGTAGTAATTTATATTTATAAAGTAAAATTGCCCTTGGATTTAAAGATGGTAATTTTATGAAATTCTTTAATTTTGACACCTCAACAGTATAATTGTTAGTGTGGGTTATGTTTCTGATGGATTGCATGTGATTGATATTGATATGGTGATCGAACACTCTTCTATGGTGTGTTAGTGCTGAATTGATACTGTCGGTGCGCATTTCGGTTGAATGTTGGTATTTCCACCGTGTGAAATCTGAGGTTTCTCCTACATAAGTCTTGTTGCAAAATTTACAGGGGATGTGGTAAACGCATTTGTGTGACGGATTTGCATTATATTTATGGGGTCTAAATGTGTTTTTTAGCGTAATATTGTTGGATGGGATTAGAGTGATGTTGTTTGGGATGTATTGCTTTATTTCATGTAGGGGGTATATTGGGAACAGATAAAAAAGAGAAGGGTGTCTTTATTGGGGGGTTTGTGCTGTAAAATCTATTTCTGGCTTTTAAATATGCTTTCGTTATGAAATAATCTGGATATAGAAGGGATGTGAAAGTTCTGTGTATGTGCTGTGTTTCTTTTTTCAAAAACGGGGGAGAGCATATGCGGAGGGCCCGGAGATATAGAGAGGATAGGACTGCTAATTTTGTATTTCTTGAGTGGTTGGATAACCAGTGTATATAGTTGGGTGAAAAGGTTGGTTTTCTGTAAATACTATAGAGTACCTGGGGACTGTTTTGCCATATAACTAACGTATCAAGGAAGGGTAATGTGTCATTGGATGATTCCTCTATATCCATTCTATATCCAGATTATTCCATAACGAAAGCATACTTAAAAGCCAAAAAAAGAAATGTCATTGACATATGCTGAGCCATGTGCTATTGTTTTAGAAGAGGATATGTAAATTGTGATAGGTTTCAGTGACTCCTATAGATATTCTGAGGATTGGGGAAAGGGTGAGCATGCTGGAGACGCGGAGGCTTTAGCGAGGTTTGTATTAACTGTAGAAGTGACCATTGAAGTGGAAAAAGTTGTGCTGTGCATTGGCTATCACATGCAATCCATCAGAAAATCAATCACACTAACCATCGCAAGATACTCGAATCCTTTTGTATTCAAAATATTAATAACTACAACAAACAACCCGGAGAAATAAAATTGGACTATATATACAACGAATGCCTAAAAACCTCCAAATATTTCAACAACTCAATCAATACCAACCAACTATAACAATCCTAAAAAGCGATCAAAACAGGGAAGAATACTTCCCTTGGCCCGATGAGATCTCGTGTAACGTGATGAAAGCTTTTTATATTGTTGCTATTATAGTTAATATTATTTTTTTATAATTATACGTTGAAGTATCACTAAATTAAAGAATTATCTTAAAATTCAATCTTTTAAATCCAAGGCGATTTACTTTATCTATATATATTATATTATATATATATATATATATTTATATTATATAAATATATTATATATATATCTGTATATAGTATATATATATATATATATATATATATATATATATATATATAAATAAATATATTATAGTATATATATATTATATATATATTTATATATATATAGTATATATATAATATATATATATGATATATATATATATAATATATATATATTATATAATTTAAATATATATATATATTTATATTCCCATCCCATAGTACGAGGGATGACTATATATATATATATATAATATATATTTATATATATATATATATATATATATATTATATAATATTATATATATATACTATATATTATTTATATATTATAATATATATATATATATATATATATTATAATATATTATTATATATTTTATATATATATATATATATATATCTATATATATATAGGTGTATATATATATATAATTTACTATATGATATTATTATATATATATATTAATATATTTATATATATATATATTAGTATATATAGGTAACTGTCTATAGTATTATATATATATAATTGTGGTGTGTGAAATGTCAGATGCAAACACCTATAAATTGTACGATGAGCCGCTGTGATATTATAATATATATATAGTATAAATACTTATTAGTATATATATATATATATAGTATATATAAATTATATATATATTAGCCAAAACGGCGGTGGGACGGTGAAACGGAGGGGGTTGGCGAAGAGGGCTGCCAAGGCAC
>JABUQX010115153.1:0-14078 GCA_015478945.1 Trachelipus rathkii
ATGGGTAGTTAAGGATAGGCTGTGTCGGCAGTGCTTTCATCATTTTTAGAACGAATTGAATATCTGAAAAAAAAAAACAAATAAACAATAGAAAAAAGTAATATAATAAGAGTGATAATAAAGTGATTTGAAGTAATTTTAAAAAAATTAAATTAAACGAAAAAAAAGAGCTATATTAGCTTGCTGCGTATATTACTGTTACTCTTGCCGTACTTAAGGTAACGTCGTTAGTCTGAAATAAAATAT
Source organism: Trachelipus rathkii (assembly GCA_015478945.1). Lineage (NCBI taxonomy): Eukaryota > Metazoa > Arthropoda > Malacostraca > Isopoda > Trachelipodidae > Trachelipus > Trachelipus rathkii. The sequence continues at coordinate 247 of JABUQX010115153.1, forward strand.
TATCCCATATTGCATTATGATATTATGGGCACAGCGATGCCGAGCCTGCCTGCACTTCTATGAGTGGTCATATGAACTCCTTTGGATACGGAGTATCAGGACTTGGAAACACGATTATTTCACCTGCAACTAGTATGGGAATGGACCAAGATCCACCATCTTCAGCTGATTGGTAACTATATATATATATATTAATATATATATATATATATATATATGATATATATATATTAATATAATATAATTATAGTATATATATTATAGATGAGGAGAGAAGAGAGAGAGAGAGAGGAGAGATGAGAGAGAATGACCGATGACAGCCAGTTACTTATTTAATAAATCGTTGGTTTTTGGTTTCTTCTCTTTATGTAAATGATTAATAAATTATTTTTGTGGTTCTATGATGTAAAATTATTTTTGAATGATTAATATTAGATGAAATGGATAGTAAGTGTCGATTATTTGATAAAAAAACGAGCGTGTGGAAGTCTTTTTCTTGGAATTAAAAGATTAAATCTTATCTCAAACCACGATGAAGTGATGAAAGATTAAATGATTTGACAAGGATGTCAATTGAAAAAGAGCTACTAGTCTCAAAAGGCGTAAGGATATTTCTGGAGATGAGGCAATACGGTACTTCTACAAAAAGAGAGAAACTGAATCTTACAATACAAGTAATGTATGTTTTACCAAAAATAACTAAATAAAATAGCATATTATATATATATTTATATAATATATTATATATACTATATAGTATAAAATATTTATACTATATATAATATATATATATATTAATATATAATATAATGATTATATATATATATATATAATCTTGTCTTACCAGGTAAAAACTCTTAGACGCACTGAAGGGGGCGTACTAGGGTAGTAGGGTAGGTAGCTCCTACCAAAGTAATTTTTGGAGTCTTTTAAAATAGTTTTTAACAATGTGGAGTTAAATAAATTTAACAATTTTATTGAAAAGTGGAATGACATAAGAGGTCATTTATTAAAAGAGCCTTGTAAAATTAGCAACTAACTTTCGGTAATAAATAATAGATAATTAAATCATTTAAGAATTTCGTCCTTCTACTCTGTTCTCTTAAGAGTAATTCTAACTATGGGCGTAACATATTAGATCTTTAATATTTCGTATAATAAATTATAGTAGGCACGAGGCGAGGCGTCATACCTGCTGTACGAGCGAAAAATTCCGCGAAAATTCACGGGTACAAATTTTCGTCTATCCATGAAATGCGTCGATATAAATTGAGATACAGTCTGGTGAATCGATTCTCTCTCTTCCTCTTCTCTCTCTCTTTATAAATGATATATATTTATATAATATATAATATCTATAATATATATTATAAGTATATAATATATATATATATAATATACACCTTATATATTATACGAATGTGACTTCGGGGCACTCCAGTTCCAATATATATATATTATTAATATATATATATATATATATATATATATATATAATATAGTTATATATAATTATATTGTATATATATAATATATATATATATATCTAAGTATATATATATATATTATATGAATTAATATAATAACTATATATATATATTATATAATATGATATAATATAGTTATATAATATATAATATATTAGTATATATATATATATATATATATATATATATATATAATATACGATGTCACCATTCACGGGCAGCAGTACGCAAGTCCAATATATATAATTATTACTTATAATTATAACTATATAGATATATAATATTATATATATATTATAATATATAATAGTATATAGAGAGATGATATATATATATATGATAATAATATATGTATATAGCGATATTTTAAATGCTACGTGTCAAAAATGCATGGCAATAGCATGATTAGTTTGAAATCCGCTTGCATTTTGTTAAAGTGTTTGGGTTTTAAACAGTAATTCTTATTATATTACTTAAGTGTTATTTAACCTTTTTGTAGTATAAAAAAGCACGTAGTGGCACATATCAATACTTAGTCGCCTGTTCTAGTTAGAAGGTATATTAGATTGAACAGTATTCCGTCATCTAATAACCATTATCTTACTAGCTATAAACTAATTCTTTCCTGCAAAATATATCTGTTGGTTATTACAGTTCATCAATATCTCAATGATCTTAAAATACCTGGGCTTGTGAAGACCTCACAAATGCTCAGACAATATAACATTGACTTCGATAGGATAAATAGTTTCATCAGCTCAACGAACTTAGAATATCTACTTATCTACGCTTACTTCAATATATTACTCCTATTTAACGCCAGTATAGTATTACTAAAGATTCTCTTCGTACCATTCTGATTGCATAAAACACTCTACGGGATTATACCTACACAAAACCATAATGCCTTTCATATATATAAGTATATAGGTGATATAATAGTATATAGCATCTCTCTTTCTATTTTCTCCATTATAAGTTTCATTATAACGGTAATGCCAGTCGATCGTAAATTTTGAAGAGGGTGGATATGTCGAGTCAGGAGTCGATTAATTTTATATAATGAAACGACTACAACTGATTTACTATTATAAATCTCCACCTCCACAGTGCATCACATCATTTGATAAGAATAAACTCTTATTATATAGTTAAGTACACATATAGTATCCTTGCTTTTTATGTATTTTTTAACTATCTGCTTTACAGTTTTAACTCATATATTCTTACCACGCTTTACTATATGTCATATATACTCATTTTGTTCCATTTCAGATAGTGCATGAGCTCACACTTAATATATCAAGTAAACCTCAATTAAGAGCTATTCGTATTAATCATTATACGCTGTTTGCAAAATCCAAAAAAACTAAATAAAGTTTACAAAATTCCTCTCATATTCTCAATCATTTTTTTTAAAGTAATGTAGTCTTTTGATCTCATAAAATACAACTTTCTATTGGATCTACATTTACTAAGTTAAATAGATTTTTACAGTCTATAGTTACACCTTTATATTTCAATCAGATAATACTAGCTAATCAAATGTTGCAATAAAATGGCGTTATTGCATGCGTTGCTTTTCTTTATATAATAACTTAGATTTAATCCTTTGCATAAATTGTTTAAAAACTGTATCATTTATCTATCTATGTTAAACAAATTTATATAAAAACATAATTATAGGGTTTATTATATACTTATAGCATTAATCTTAAATCTCTCAGCTGACACATATGCTTCATAACTTCTAATTTTTGATTAACTACAAACTTTCCAAATCCAATCTAATAATATCATACCATAATACTCGCCTATCCTATTCTTGATATCATTATCACTAGGTATTACAACTGTATAGCCTACCTGCAAGATTTAAAATACACATAAATTCATGTACATACATTTTTAATTAAGAATTGCGAATTAGTTCTTCAAATATTAATCTTCTTATATATTAAAATGGTCTTTCTAATCTACTCATACAAAAATATATCATAATTTACTTAGCCATACTACCTGATATCAAAAACATACCTATTATAGTTTGTATCTTAATTTATTTAGATACTACTAGTTTAAAATGCTGAATAAATAAAAAACTTTACTTTTGTTACAGGTAAAGTAATAAAATGCAGCGTATGTAATTAGATGTAAGGTATATTGAAGTATGTAATGTATATATTAAAAATTTCGTAATTAGCTGGTTGGTTCTACGGCGAAAATTTGATTAGGGTGAATAGTTTTAGGGAAGCATTCGAATAACAGAGTAAAGATAAATAAGCTATTTATGCTTGTTAATGAATTCAATTTATTATTCAGTAAAATATATTCATAAGAACAATAGAATACTAGAAATAAGTAGTATGTCGATTGTAATTACTCGCTCTGGTACGATTTGAATTTATTCCTAAAATGCTAGTTTGCTATACTCTGCGATATATTAATTTGCTCAGATCATCTATTCAATCGTCGTCTCTGACTCTTTGCTTCTCTTGTCTTCTCTTTGCGTCTGACGTCGTCTCCTCTCATTCATCTCATAGTATCAATATTCTACGTTCATCTCCTCTGCTCTCTCTCTTTTACATATATAGTATTATATTAAATATATATAGTTTTAATATGATATAATATATATAATATATATAATATATAATTATATATTAATTTATATTAATATTAGTTATTATATAATAATTATTATATAATATAATATATATATATATATTAATATATATTTAATGTATATATTCATATATTATATATAGTCTAATATATTTTTTGGTCACGAAATTAATTTAATTCATAGATAAATTAAATTAATCGGTAACTGGAAAAATCTTTTTGGTTGCGAAATAGATACATGTAATATAAAACTGACCGCTTTTATATTATGGTTGGTGCATTAATTTGAAGTTCCTGATAAAAGTTGGTAATAAAATAAAAATGATAAATAATTTTATAGTGTCTGATATATATTTCTTTTTTATTGTAAGTCTATCTAATATTTATATTCGCTTTCAATTTCGATACACAAAATTTGTGTGACGAAATCTTGTGTGTTTCACAAATACATTATTTTATTTTTGCATATAATGTAAATAAATATATATATATAATATATATATTATATATTAATTATATGTATTAAGTTATATATAATATTTATATATATATATAATTATTATATAATATATTAATAATATAAATAATTATGAATATATATATTATGATATTTATTATTAATATATAATATATATTAATATATTATCTTAATAGTATATATATATTATTAGATAGTATCGATAATTATTACTATTATATATATTTAAGTATGTATATATATTAAAGTAGTATATTAATATATAATTATACATATATTATTTTATAATATATATATATCTTATATATTTTAAGATATATAATATATTATATATAAATAATATTAATATTATATTAAATATAATTATTATTAAATACTTAAAAGACTTACTATGGAGGGAATATTATAATAATATGTATATATGATTTTTATTTATAAGAGTATTATTATAATTATATATTATTATATTATATGTATTAGCTTATTTGTATTATGTATATATATTATATTATATGATATTATATTAAATTATATGATATATATATAATTATATATATATTAAAATTAAATATTATATTATATAATAATATATATATATTTATATTTATATTAATATTATTATATTATCTTATGTATATATATTAATATATTTAATTATATATATATGAAATAAGATATAGATTATATATGATGTCATTCATGTCAAAAGCTTTTGTGAAATATATTAATATTAATATAATATTAAATATTATTAATATATATTATATATACTATATAATTAAGTATATATATATATATAGTATATTAATATATATAATATTATTAGGTTAGTATATGAGGGTGGAAAACTGACATGACTCAGTTCACAGCAGATGTTGCATATAGCAATGTTGCAATATAGTTTTTGGCAATAGAAAATTATGCAACATGCTTTTGCAACATTCATAGGCTGTAGACCTGGCTTGTCAGTTTTCCCTATTTATATACATAGTTACGAAGTATTATATTATATTATGGAGTGGAAAACTGACAAGCCAGGTCACAGTCAATAGTTGCATAAGTCAATGTTGTCTAATGTTGCACATAGCATACATTTGCTACACATTTGCTTTTGCTCAACATATCATGGCTGTGACTCTTGGCATGTTCAGTTATTATTTATATATTATATAATATTATATAATATATATAATATCATATATATATACTACTAATGATTATATTATATATAATACTATATATATATATATTAATATAATATATATAATATATTTATATATATAATATATGTATTATTAATATATTATATATATTATTATAATATATAATTAATTAATGAATAATTAATTTAATATAATAAGTTATATATATTATATATATATTATAGTATTATTAATATTATTATTACCTGTTTAATATAATATAAATTATAATATTTAATGATATTATGCTATATATATATATAGATATATTATATTATTAATATATATAATATATATTATATATATTATATAATATATATTATATTATATATTATAATTTAATATATTAATATATTATATATTAATTATAATATATATAAATATATATAGTATTATATTATATAATTAATATATATTATATATATTACATTAAATTATATATATTATATTAATATATATATTATATTAATATATATATATATAATATATATAGTAGATAAAAGACAACGTACAGTATATGGGTAGTATATATATATAGTATAAATAGAACTTTTATTCTATAGGCGCTTCCGAGATTGACACTATAGTCAGCCAATGTTATATTATTGCTGAAATTGAAGAGATGTATAATAATTAATACTGTATATAATATATATACTATAATAGTATATCAGTATTAGCTTATATCTACCAAATATCACCTATATATAATATAATATTATATCATACCAGCCCAAAAAGTTGGATTCAAAACGTTAAAAGCTACGAGAGGCGTAAATTATTAACACAGCAATCATGTTCTAGAGCATTCACTATGATTAATACATTTATATATATAAATTGCGATTGCAATATTTACCATATACAAATAAAATATGATAGAGAGTATTAATAGGATCAGGCTGGACCCTGTGTGATGATCGGCCTATGAGGGAGCTCGGTTGTTTATTAACTGTTTTGAATTGATAATAAAGGTATTTTTTATATATAATGTGATTATTACAGTTTGTTATTTAATTGTCATTGTTTGGTATGCACCCTAATTTAAAAGCCTAAATTTACTATAAGGTAGTATATCTAAGATTATATTAATATTATTAAATCCGCGGAGGAAGGAGTACCCATTCTGTACAATAAACCCATTAGCACTATTATTGGTATAATATTACTTTATGTTACATATACTATTATAATTATTAATTAATGTAATTGATTATTATTAATCTCTAGCAATATATATATTATATAATATATATATTTAGATAAATAATTAATATATATATTTTATCAATATTATAATATATATATTAAATATTATATATAATTATATATACTAATATTTGCGTAAGCAAAACAATTTCTACAAAGTAATATATGCTATGTAAAGTTGGTAATCCTTGGAAATGCATTTTAAGATTCTTGAATTACAATATATTATAACTGAAATGTATAAAGAAAATATTTTTTTGTTTTTTTTTTATTATTTGTTCTACAGTTTTCAGATCCTAAAGACATCAGTCATTTTTTTTTATTTAATAATTTATGATTATATTGCTAATAAAGTATTGCAGAACACACAATATATTATGTATATATATTAATAATATTAATTATATAGTATATATATAGTATATTATATGTGGATGTTGGGTTTAGGTGGGATGATATAGTATAGTTAACTAGTAAGAGAGTGACGTAAATAGACAAGGAATAGTGTCTACGCTTTATCTAACATACCTCTGATATATATTTATATAAGTATTATAAATTGCCTTTCATAGTAATATATATATATATATATAATATATATATATATATAAATAATATATATCTATATTATATTATATATATTATATTAGTATATTATATATATATATTTTATATGTATATATATATTATTATTAAAGGAGAGTAAACCTAAAAAAATTATTAACACTGCTAAATTCTGTAGCTTTTTTTTATCTTTATTTTTTTTTTTTTTTTATTTAAAGGAAGTAAATAAAAATATATTATTAACGCCTCATTATAGGGTGCTTCACTCGAGTCACGACTCGGGGATTAGAAGTGGGGACTCCGGTAGTCAACCGTGAGAGTTATGAGACCTATACCTGATCTCATGCATTTTGGTATATCCCTAATTAGTTATTTTACTTTTAGTTAAAAAAAAGTAATAATCTTTATGTTACTGACTACCAATAATCAAGCGCGTATTTATATACTAGACAGGAACGGATCATCCTTATGATGTGGGTATTTCTGGATATCTAAATAGGTTATGAATATCAGGACCTATGCCAGTGCGAGTAACCACACAACAGGGTACTGAGTCTTATGGAGTCGCGGTCTTTGGCTGCGCGTTGGACAACGTGCGCGTGGAGTAGCTCGTCCCCTCCTTCTCGGCTCTCGACAAATCGTCGGCTTGATAGTCCCTCTTGAATAATGCTGAGTGAGTAAATAGTTTTTTAATTATTGTTCTTATTGTCAATTATAATATTTTCAATACTTATAAGTAATAAAATATATACATCATGATTAAAACAATATCAATTGAAGGTTCATAAATTTCAGTATCAAATATGCTGTCGATCTGCTATCAAAATTTCTCATATTATATTTAGCGCTAAAATCTTATTATCATATCTTTTTATCAATAAATAATAACAAATAAGAGTATAACTACTGTATAATAGTTTTATTTCATCATGTTATATATGCATATTCTTTTTCACACCTAACACGCCCTAAAATATATATAATTATTACTGAAAAATAATGCATAAAAGAAATCAAAGCCTCATTATATCATGTTCTCTACTTATTATATGATTATATTACTATGTATAATATACTCACATAAAAATTCACTCTGGATTGGTTTACGACACACAAAATAATAATCTTTTAGAAGTACGATTAGCGGAGCTACGTAGAACATTAAATTTATTACTACCAGTTGAATATGGAATAATAATTCCTAATATTTTGTAGACAAATAAATACATTATACAATTAGATTTTTTTGTAGTTTACATCGTTATGATATCTCAATATGTACAACCTTTGTCATGTCTAAAACTCGAGCTTTTTCACAATTGATTATCATCTCAAATATGATATTTTATACGACCGGCTAGATTAAAACATCTGATAGTAATCGTTGGGTTCATATCAATTCGTATATGTGCTCAATATGTACACCTTTTTGTCTAAATTTAATAATATTTTTACATTTGTTTAAAAAAAAATATACCTTATCGATATTAATACTCATTTTATTATAGTAGAAAAGGAATTAGATTCTATTATAGTCAAATATAGTTACTACTGTATATTTGTCTTACAATCGATTATATTGACATAGTTAATACTTATGAAGTATGCATATGATCTCATAATGACAAGTATTATTTACCATCGTTCAACCATTTACGAAGTCATTGATACGATTTTTTTTATTTGAAGATAGATTTTATATTCATAGAGAAGTATTATTTGTTGGAACTCTATCACAACTATTGGTGTTTGTTATTAAAAAGGTATTATATGATCATGATCATCAAGGTGTTAATATATGATTTACCTTTTTAATTCGTGTGATATGTTTGTCATTAAAGGTATAAAAAGAAGAGTATTGACTCTTCTGTGGTTATTTTGTTATTTTTGTATAAATAGTCAATATAATGTTGACCAGTAGTGTAAATATGTTGAAGAGGACCAGTTATGAGAGTGAGTTACTCTTTCTATGAATTTTGTGTGCGTAGCAATTTATATTCTGTAATATCGGAATGTGAAGGGTGTCGTAAATATGATGAAAACCAAGAAAAGAGGCAATAATTAGTTGAATATATAATATTCATGGAAATAACGAGTATATATCAAATTTGAGTTTACAAAGTAGTAATAATACAAGAATTTGAATATCTTTTGAATATAATATCAAGATCTTCATCCATTCATCATATCATTTAATTATAAATCATAAACATATGAATAAATATGAATATAATAATAAATATTATTAATGAACTATATAATAATAATAAAAATAAATAATAATAATAATAATATAATTAATAAGAATAACTATAATAATAAAAATCGACTTAGAATTTTAATATTATTTCTTACTCAATGCGGCCTTAAGAAAATTATGGGCATATGGACTAGTCTTGACATATAATTTTAGACAAACCGCTTATTTTACGAATATTGTCATAATTTTGAGCGGGTATATTAGTAACATACGAATATGAAAAAGATCTATTTTGATAGGATGGTTTATTACGTCGTATGATATAACTATAATACACTTACTCAACATCTAGTTAGAGATTGATGTGTTTTCGATGTATTAATAGTCTTTTTATATTTATAACAGGTTTAAATTCACAGTTATTATGCAAAATTTTTAACATAATAATTCTCAAGTACTCGCATACTTTTCTTATAACAAATAGATTTTTCTTTTTTACCTTTTTCTCTATTTCTGATTAGTCAAAATATTTAATGGAAACTGTTATATTTGATTTTTGATATATGATATTTCATAATAATATAGTTCTTTGATTGAGCACATTTTAATAGACTAAATTGTGGAAATATAGATTTACACACGATAATTATTGATATTTGTTTATATATATATAAATTTGTGTAAAGTTTATTACGTAGTAAAGCAAATAATTAGAGTGCACCTGACTCTCATTGTATAAATATTACTATTAGTAGTTCTATTACTAGTAGTACAGTTAATGAATCGTCCCTTAGATAATATAGAATACGAGATGTAATATGCACCATTACACTTGAATTTGTGACGCATTAATATTTGTTTTTGCCCCAATGATCCAACAACATATGATTATATAACTGTACTCGGCGGAAAAACTAACCTATCATCTAAATTAGTGTAATAGGAAATAAATTAATGTCTGACAACTCATTGCTGGACGTATGAACGTTGCAGCTCTCTTACGTCATTAATAATAGTATTACTAAGTATTGAATAATGACTAATACTATTATATGTGTAGAAGATAATTACAATCTACATAAGTTTTTTTTCCATGTACTATATTTTGACACTAGTGAATTTTATATACCGCTCTTTAATAATGGGATTTCTAAACTATGGATAAGCTAAGTTATGTGGTTTTAATCTATCTTAAGACCTCCAGATCTTAATGTATTATATATAATACTATAATAATATACTATATATATATTATATATAATATAAATATATATATAATTATATATATATATATATATATAATATATATAATATAATATATATATATATATATGAGTATATTATAGTATATATATACTATTAGAATGTACCGATACCCGGAAAAAGAGGCGATACTGATTACGAATCTATTTTCTTAGGCAGATACCGATACAAATACGGTACTAAACTTAAATTAATATAATAATAGCAATCATCCGTAAATTAAGATAAGCTTTGTGTAATGCTACGCACTCAGAATGCATTTCTGTACAACCATTTAGTCACATAATTTATATTTGGGTTGTGCAATAAGTATAGTTTTTTATCGAATTAAAATAGTATGCGTTAGGATAAATAATGCAAATATAATATTAATAACTTTTTTATGTTATGTTTATGTTTATCAAAAAAATTCATCTCCATTTTCCAGTAAGTATTAACAAAGTTTGGCTACTAGCTTTTAACTTTCATTATTACATTTGCTAGATTCATTAACTAGTAAATATACCGAAATCGACATAATGCAACAACAGCTCTAGAACAAGAGTGAAAAGACAAAATAGAAAAACGCTATTATTTAAAACTTGCCATAATAATAAACTATAAGCGTCCTTGTAAGAATAAAATCAGATATCATTTCAATACTTCAAATTCAAAATTCTCAATTGTATAGCAAAAACATTAAGCCTTTGGAAGTATCTAGCGAAGCGAGCGTAATTTTTTAGGTAGGGGTGGAATGTAAATCACCCAAAAGAACAGGCTTCTCGGCAGATACTATCAAGCTTAATGTTTTTGCATTACAATTTGTGGTATTTATGAAATTGAGTATGAGAGTGGGATCTAATAACTCTGAAGAGTATATTATTATTAGTCTGTTATAAAATATAGGTTTTTCACATTGTCTTTCAGTGATAATTGGAAGGTCTCTCTTTCATTATTATTTATCTTTATATTGTAGCTAGTTAATAAAGTTGTAAATTGATCATGTTAAAACATAAAAGCTATGTAGCCAAGACTGTTAATACTATGACTGTGAATATGGAAGAGTGGAATATTTTTTGAATAAACATAAACGTTAAATAAAAAAGTTTAATTATTATATGTTTGCATTTATTAAATTTTTTTTTTTTTTTTTTTTTTTTTTTCGGTTAATTTGAAACTATTAAAGATACTATTAAATTTAATAAAATAAATATACTTTGTAGTAAAATATGAAATATGTGACTAAGTATTGGTTGTATCAGGAAATAACGCATCTGAGTTGCGTAGCAGTACACAAATGCTTTATCTTATTACTGTGTATTTTTATATAATTAAAGTTTCGGTACGGTATTGGTATGGTAATCTTTGACCTAAGAAAATAGAGTTCGTATCAGTAATACGCTCTTTCTTGAGTTTAATCGGTAGCTCCCTAATATATATATATATATATTTATATATATATTATTATAATATATCTATATATATATATATTATATATATATAATATAATATAATCTATATATATTACAATATATATTATATATATATATATACTATAGTTATGTATATATAAATATATATATATATACTCACGTATATATATAATACTATATAATATATATATAGATATATATATTATATATATATATAACTATAAGATAAGTATTATATATTATATATATATATGGTATATATTATATATATATATATATACTATAATAATATAAATATATATAATATATAATATATTATATACTCTAATTATTTATACTTATATTCTGTATCTGAGTATCGATCAGAAGTTAACAATGCTAGTTAATATTATAGCAACGTTTAGCATTCAATAAAGTTTCCTCAAAAGGGAAAAAAAACTCAACCCTTAATATAAACAAGGTAAAAAAAATCATTGTTTAGCTAAGAGATGTATCAAATATGGTATTATACATCGCCCATCAACTTCAAAATTATTAATAAATAATACTTAAGAATCCGATGGTCCTTTTAGACTTTCCCAGTAAACCAATAAGAATTAATAATTGAGAACCGCATTGCTCCCTCTAGAATGTCCCAGCTCCCCCCATAAAAATTAGAATTAGGAATATTTTAATAATAATTAATGTAATTAATGTAATTTGTTTATAATTAAGAAGCCACATGGCCTACCTAGACAGTCCCAGTCAATCAACAAAATTAATAAATAAGAGAATGAATCAGAAGCCGCATGGGCCTATCTAAGACTGTCCCAGTCAACCGATTATTATAATTAAGAATAAATTATTCTTAATATTAATTATTATGAGGTTGAGCTGACAGTAAGATAGGCCCATGCGGCTTTGAATTATTATTCTTATTTATAATTATTTGGAGTGACGGAATTCTTAGAGCCCAATGCGACTTCTAATTAATATTCTAATTTATTAATTATTGTTGTTGACTGGGACAGTGTAGGCCATGTTGCTTCCTAATTATAAATACATTCCATTAATATATATAAGTACCAAAACTTCAATTCTAAAATTTTTGCATTCATTTCTATTCTAATGTATGTCGATTTAATTACATTAATATTATTAAAAATATTCCTAATTCTTAATTCTGGGTTGACCGAGAATTCGAATACTCGGCTCCAGATTATGATTTTTTATTGTGTCGCTGAACAGTCAAAATAGACATGCGGCTTCTTAAGAGTATTCTTATTAAAATAGTTGACTGGACATGTTCTAAGAGGCCATTGGTTACTATTATTTTTTTAATATTACATTATATTGGTTGACTGGACAGTCTTGATAGCCCCAAAAACTTAAATATATTACTTAATTTATTTA
>JABUQX010115154.1:0-42567 GCA_015478945.1 Trachelipus rathkii
AACCTAGTAATAATATTAAAGGTGTACTCGGTCACAGAACTCGAAGAAGCTTATAGTGCCAATTAAATTCAAGAATCTGCGATGAGATAGAAAACTGTATGCACAGGCATCCATATGAGTTCGACAGATAATATCAAATAATCGTTGTCGTGAATCATAGCAATGAAGCGAAATAGTATAGAGGATTTAGTGTATATCTGATACCTATCACTTTAATAATATAATGTATGATTTATTATATTGATTAATATGATCAAAAATCCTCAAGTTTATCTCATCTGGTCCCGACCACCTTAAAGGATAGACATTATGGAATATAAGTAAATGGATTGAATAGTAGCATTTGAGTACACTCTCAATGTATTTCTCTGAATAAGGGGTGAAAATATTTAAGCCTCTTACGTACGCTCCTTCATACATCTTAGTAGAGTCGATAATGTGATTCTCCGGTATTACCCATTATGTCGATTAACAAGTGAGAAGATGCATGGAGAGGCTATAACAAATATCATCATTCATTTTTTGTATTGCTACAACACCTGTTACAATATTTATATTTATTTTCTCTATGTATTTAGCGAAACGTCTCCTCACAGTATACGAGGGGGCCTGGAGCCATCAATATAACACCTCCCCTACGCTTGATTCATAACGCTTATATAAATATTCACTCCCTGCTATTGTTTCATTGTAGAGCTAATCTCGACTTACCTCTGTGGTGGCTGCAAGCTATCAAGTCCGCTCACGAGTGTCGATTCCCCCTGACTGATGCAGAATAACGTTTGTGAGACTTGGTATGGTTGGGATAAGTGTGCGTTCTTTTAGTGGATCTGGTTTGCACCCATTCACCCACTTTAATATCTGGTACAATAATATATATATATATATATATATAATATATATATATATATATATATCTATATTTATGTTTGTTAGAATGATAAAGTTATGCACCTCTATTGAATTTGAAGGGCTTTGACCAGAGAGACTAAAAGGAGGAGGAGGAGGAGGTGAGATTGAGAGGTTAAGAGGTATAGTAGAAGTAGTATAGGAGGATAGAGGAGAGGTGCAGAGGAGGAACGATCTATAATGTTGTTTAATTATAGTAATTTTAATTTAATAAGTTTACGAGTGTGTTTATGTACGTAATATCTTGTATAAATATAGATTATAATAATATAATATATATATATATATATATATATATATATAATATATATATAATTAATTATATATATATATATAAATAATATTATATTATATTAATATTATATATATAATATTATATATATATATATATAATATATATATATTAATAATATATAATATATATATATATATATTACTATATTTAATATATATATAACCTCCGATAATATATTTCATGCTTCCCTTCGAGAGATGTATTTTATTTTTTTTGATCTAGCTGGTTATAAAAAAAAATCAAAATATTACTATTGTAGAGTATAGTATGTACTTAAGTATATATATATTATATATATATATATATATAATATAGTAGTAGTAGGATTTATTATACTATTTAATAAATAAAAAAATAAAATTTAAATATTAATAATGTATTATTTACACACGGAAGAAGCTAATTAACGAAATATTAAAGTATTATTATAAAAAATTAAATTTACAAAGTAAACTATAAACAAATCTCTACATATATTGGCTTAATGAGAAAGATAAAAGGGCTTTTAGTGTTGCCGAGTAAATAAGAATTACAATTATATCGGAGTTTAAAATCTAAATAAAGCTGTATAAATATAAAATAATGTTATTTTTAGGATATATGTAAGGTTAAAAATAATCTTGTATTCGAACAGATTTATGTTTCTTATAATGTGAGATTTATAGCTAATAAAGGTAGCGGACTTGATGGAGACTTCTCAATATAGTATGAGAGATAAAGAATGTAATTTATAAGCGACCTCTTAAATATGCATAGACCAGCATAATAGCACTGACTCTAGGCGAACTCTGACCGAAGGCGACGAAAGAATAAACAGCAATCTGCGGAGAACATTAGTTCGAGAATTTCTCGCGTAACGCTGAGAGCGCGGAGTTAAACAGAATATAAGACAGATCCGAAATAATTGCATTACAAAGTATATGTCTAATTTTACGATTATAGCGGTGCACTGGCAGTCGAGAAAGATCTCATAACAACACTAACACAAGTAGTATGAAGGGTGCAAATTGGCCGAAACTGCCTTGGAATACCGTATTATCTTTTTATATTTAAACTCAAAACACTTAAATAAGCTACTATGCCAAATATAACACGAATTGCCTGTACTTATTACCACAACAAGGGTCTATATATTGTCTACGGGTCGCCCTGTCCTCCAAAAAAACAGTATAGATTACTCATTTAAAAAGATTTACGATATATTAACTACAAAAAAATAATTAATTTTATTTCACTCAGTTTTCCATGTATTTTTTATTCTAAAAATACTGAATAAACAACTAAAATATTTTTAATTGTTTATGAGTATCATAATTTTATTAAACAACAGTATATGTAATAACAAAAAATTAGATAATAAAGGTGACATTTTACTGCTACACATATAAAAAGGATAAGAATGTATATATATATATATATAATATATATTAATATATATATATAAATATATATATATATATAAACATATATATATCAATATATTAATTACATATAGATTAATTTATATATATACAATATAAATTGGATTTTACTATAATAAATATATTTAATAATATATATTTAATATAATTAATAATATATATATAATATTATAAATATATATTAATATATATATTATATATATATATAATTATTTTACTGATATCCTCGGTGAATAGTAAATAAAATATAGTGCTCAATATCGAATTATTGGAGTAAACTTATAGTTATAGTACTGGATATCTCGTCTCGTTAAAATTTAAATAATAATCGCGTTATTGTACTGCGTAGTTATTTCTATGGTTCCTGTATAAACTGCTTTTATTCAAAGTTGTTAGAGACTAATTTATATTAAAATATTGGAATTTTCTACAAAAAATATAACCCTTTCATAGCAATTCCGCTCCTATGTAGTCTGAAAAACTCATAAAATATAATAAGAGAGAGAGAGGAGTGATGTATGACGTATGTTTGTTGAGCACCCAGGACGATGACGAAGAAATAGTTTAGATTATTATGAGGAAGATTTCGATAGAACTTGAGAGCAGAGAGTTAAGAGAATTAGAGAGATTTAGCAGACTCTATACGAAAATTCGGAAGTTTGAATGAGATAAAGACTTGACGAAGATGAGACACATTTTAGAGATGTAGAGACTCTAAAGAAGAGAATGTTATTTCAAGTTATTCATATATTATAGGATATCTAGAGATGTATAGTATGGCACCTGGAGGACATATCGGAGTAAAAAGTGTATGCGAGTAAACGCAAACATAAATTGAACTACACTAATAGAGAGAGAGCAAAAACACAAGAATGCAGCATGAGGTCGCCTAAATCATTGCTCACTCAAATAAGTGATCATACATACACCGTCCGATTACTGCCAAAGAAAATAAGTAAACGAGTAAATTCAAAATGTTTCCAGAACCATTAATATTAAACAGGTGCGATACATTACTTGAAAAAGAATGACCAGAAGTAGCTTAGCATTTCTACCATAGATTCTGGAATACCCTCAACAAGCAGAATGGAAGTGTTGGTAGACTTTTTCCGAATATGGTAAGACAAACGACTGAGTGGTATGACGGCGTACACACCGATCATAGCACTTTATTAGAAGTGAGGACGGCTATCGCTATTTGGTGTCGCTTGTAGAGCATCAAACCTCTTTACATCCTTGCTAAGTATATCAACAAATAGACTTATGCTCCAAGTTGTTGGCGAGTACATATATAGAATAAAGTTGAAATATGAAATCATATTTCCGTAAGTACTGGACAGAAAAATTTGAGTGATAGAATGTATATTATATATATATGTCTAAGTGATAAAGTGTAATGAAAGAGTAATTGTGAGTATATATTGAGAGACTAAATAGTCCATAAACTCCACCTTTTGTAAGATAAAAGTATTATATAATATATACTGAATGAATATAATATCCACATCCAATAGATGTGTATGATAATACTCCAATAAAGTAATATAATTAATGTCTAACATTCTTGTAAAGTAAGTGGGTAATGAACGTAGAAATACATATAATATAGTATTAATATTAATTATATAATTTGTAGAAAATATATGTATTTCTTCAGTATTTTTACTCAAAGTATAAATATACCTCTATCAATAGTTTATTTTGAAAATTACTTAACTGCCGCTTAAAATTGTATTTAAAGTCACTGTAATTGCTATCAGTCACTGTAAATTCCTGATATTCATTTATAATGGTATATGAGAAAATAATATATTAATTATAATTTTCTTACACTTGAATCAATTATCAAGTATTATTAGTATCATATCAAATCCAAATCACAATTGTTCTGTCTGATCTGTGCGCGATTGCTAGAACCTTTAATTATTGTTTGTGCCCATAAAAATGAATGAATATAATTTTCAATGTCTTTTAAGAAATTTTTTTATGAGCTAAAAATTATTAATTAGTCCGTTACGACATAGTCATTGCGCATATATATAGTATATAGGTGTGCGTTTGCGTCGAAGATAATAGTGTGTTTTACCCGTGATATCGTAGTTGAGATGTGTGCTATGTGCACACCGACATTACACCGATAAATGTCTATGATAACTCCACTATCCTATCTACTCTACTAGTATGAGAATGTAGTTATCGAACTCAAAAGAAAATTCATTTGACTAAACACATGATATGAGCGTGTAAAGGTCATCCTATCGTATCTTTTCACACCCAGTACTGTGTCTCTACCGTTCACTAAAATCATGTTGTATCTTATACCTCCAATATTTTTAACTCACTTTCATATTTATTAGTCTTATAACACTCACTATAGACCTTCCTCAATAATGAGTTAATGGTATATATAAGATAAATACAATGAGCTAATACTATAAGTAAGAAATATGATTAATAAAATTTATATATTTTTATAAAATATAATATCAAGATAAAATCTTTAGTTCAATTATGTCTCCCGTTCTGTATCTATATTAGAATATATAAGGCATACACATAACACTCCTCAGGTCTCTCTTCGGATGAAAAATATGCTAGAAATAATGGAGATACTCTAATGGCCAGTCAACTCAGTTTGACTTCGCCATGGTGCATAAATTTGATTATCATCATAATTGATGCAGTAGTTACCTCACTCTCTTCATATTACTCTCCAAGTTCGCGACGCATCCTCTTGTTAAGCCTCCCGGAAAACATCAACTTTGCGGCCTTCTTTCGTCATTATAATACGCCTATATTCAATCTTACTCTCGACATATTTCAGAGTTACCAGATACGAGTTTCGTCCGGACTCGCACCCTGAACAGGCACGAGCCTTAGAAACGCTCCTCCAAATGGCGCAAGACAGGGTGGGCGTAGACTGTTTCAGCAAATATTTGCATTTATTTTAATGTTCTTTCTTATGTAATTTTTTTTATTTATTTATTTATTTTTTTTGCCCCTCCTTTTGAAAAGGGCATGTAAAAAAAAAAACATGTCATATTACACAAAAATAAGCCACAAACCAACAAGTCCAATGAACAGGAAAACCATCATAGATGGGAAATGCGTAGCTAAATATTAGTGTATATTTACAATCCCAAAGCCTAACCAAAACTACTCTCCAATTATCAGTTTATAACATTAAAGACTAAAAATTCCTATAATTTATGTATTCATATGTACATCAGTAGTAAGGAATATTTCTAATTATTATCACACACTAATACGAAAATATAAAGTGCAAGCAAAGTTAATTACGTTTGTGGACGATAGAATGCTTCCTAAAAGATAAACAAAGGGCATTGTAATTGTGAAATATTCCTTAAAAAATCCGTTCTTAACAATTATAATCTAATAATTCAATAATACGTAATCTATAACTCGGATTCATTAATAGTCATAGCATTATAAGCAAAGTAATATATGATGGACTACTCCGACTTTGGGAATTTTTAGTAAATTGGTCAGATACTAATTATTAATCTTATTCGAATGTTGGTTAATGTTACTTTATGATAATCACAATTCAAAGTTCAACCAAGTATTGCATTTTAAATTTTCAGACAACCTCAATATGAGAAAATATTTAATTATTTTATTTTTGTTTGTATTTTCTTATATATATAATATATATAATTAATTATTGTTTTCGGACGGAAATTGCAACACAAATTAAAAATATATATACTAATCTGCAAAGAAATTTTAAATATTTTATTTTTTAATATGCGCGAGGAATCTTTACTTTATAAGCCGTAGGTTTTCAGTATTTTAAAATTACTACTGTTTGTTCTTTTAAATATCTCTCAGAGTAAATGTGGTACAATATTATGTTATGAATAATTAGAGGATTATGTATGTGTGAGTTATGTATGTCCGAGTTGTTTACCTTAGTGTATCCTATTAATTTTGAATATTTATTAAATTTATTTAAATTATTATTATAAATATATATATTATATTATTATTAATTATATTATATTATTATTCATAATTTTTTTATTAACATGTTTTTCTATTTTAAAGCATCTTTCTATTTAAATTCTTACACATCTTCTAATTACAGATATATTAGTAAATAAAAATATATAATTATAATATATAATTATTTTATAATCTATTTATTAATATATATTATAATTCACTTTCATGCAAAAAAAAATACTCTACGAACTTTTTTAAAAATATTAAGCAATAAATCATGATTAATATCTGGATTATAATCCAAATATTTTCACGTCATATAAATCAAAAGATCGGCTAAGTTGATAAATAAAAGTAATTCTATATATATAATATATTTATATATTAATATATATATATATATATAATATTAATATATTAATTTAATTTATATATTAATTATAATTATATATTATAATATATATATTTATATATATAATATATATATATTAATTATACTCAATTGTCACCACCACTACACTATACTGTACAATAGAATAGCCCTATTCAAGGTAGGATAGATAGAGGGTGTTTGCACATCCATCTAGAATATTCAATACTAAACTAAACGTGACCATAACTATCACAGGATTGAGCATCACATCTAGCAAGTTTAAATGTAGAGATGAAGATTTAAATAATTACCACCCAAAGTCAAGTGAAAACAGAAAGATGGAAGAAGAATTAAAATATTCAAATCTAAGAATATATATATATACTATATAATAATATTGAGTGTGCATAGAACAGCAGAAGGTCGTAGAATTAAGCATTGCCATCGACACGCGCAAAAAGGCCTGGATTACCGAATTTCATGCAATTTCTCTCTAATCATAAGCCCACTCTCGCAACTTCTGATTACCCAAGACAACCCCAACTTTTGGCCTCGGGTAGCGATTGTCCGTAGATATGGCGTGTTGTGCGAGTATTGTAACGCGAAAAGTACAGAATAAAGCCTCTACCCTCACTCTGTAAGTCATGCTTGACTACTACTACTTACTACTCCTGCCGCTGCACCTTACTACTACTACTACTACTATCATAACTATAATAGTAAAAATAGAAATAAAAAAAACAAGAGCCAAAAATATCCACACACAAAACAACCATAAAGAATTAACAGCAAAGTATATCATGCAAATTGAAATCTAGTAAATAAATAGATATAGAACAGTTAATTAAAGTAACTAATAATTTTGAGACTCTTATATGCACACTACATACAAAAAATACACTTATATCACATAAATAGAACCGTGGTATATTGCGATAATATATCTTATGAGCTCCATTCCCAGATATTATGTAGAAGTGTACTATTAGATATTATCTTCAATTACAAGTATTATGTGGATAATTGAATGGCCCTATTTAATTTATGTATGCGTGAGTGGGTAACTCACTCTCTCTCATGTGATGTATGTTATTGTTATTATATAGAGTGGGATTATAAATATAAGTGAGTGTGTCTCGCAGCTCCTAAACAGAAACTTTTCCCAAGTTTTATCATGAGGCTCGCGTTATTATTATTTATTATTATTACCTTAGAATCCTCACTGTATGTATTGATACATGTTGAAATTAGTGTTATTATCTCTAAGTGACATTTTATTTGAGTTATTTATGTTAATAGTGCACTTAAATGTGAAGGAACGATTATTTTGATTAACTCTGATACTTTATTTCATTTTTAATTTTGGAGTCAGATTCTAAAACCATAAGAAGTATAGAATAGTGAGTGTCAGACTCTTTGAAATCAAGATTCATTAGTTATGTGAATTTTTATATGTGAGTTTTTTCTTTCATAGATATTTCGGCCTGAAGTTTAAGATCATATAGATGTACAAAACACCCCATATCCAAGTTGTAAGTAAAACATATTCACATGATCATCTGTAAATATAGTATAATTCACGTAATTGATATTAATATGTATCGAGCAGCAATATTATTTAGAAGTAATAAGAAAGGTGAGATCAGTAAATTGAAATTGAGAGTGTTGAATTAGTATAATGATATATTTAGAAATTCGTAATTCAAATCGAGTCAATATACTGATAGAGTTAGTGATATATGTAGTTTAAGTTAATGTGCAATATTTATGTAGGAGATAAATTCAATTATATTATGAAATTAATAGTATAGGTGATATATAATATAGTTAGAGTTGATTATATAATTAGATACTCATAACACTCCTGATATAGTATTAACATCCTTAACTTTTTGAAATCTAGAAAATATTAATATTTACACTCTAGTACTTATCAAACTTAGTAGAGTGATTAAATATGAAGACTTCATGATCTTAATATGATTTAATGTCACATAATGAGAAGATGAGGGAATACCACTATAATAAATAGGAATGTAGGTATGCATTTGGTGATGTATTATTTATTATTATTATGCTCATCACCTATTGTGACTCTTTGTCATAACCTGGTCAATGCCTTATGATATATAAGTTCAAGCAGTCTCCAAATCATTAGTTACATTAGATCTACTCTCACCTCACATACCACTGTGATGATATATTTTCCTAAAGGTGCGAGTGGAGTATAAATATCAATAAAATTCATACTTAATGGTAAATATGATTATTATTATTATTTACTTGCATTAATGTATTAATTCATTCGAATATAAAGTAATCTAGTTATTATATAGTATCCTGTACTCTAGTGTACGATACTCGGATAAAGATAATTGATATATGTGATGTAACTCTTCATGCGTAGTAAAGTGTGAGAGTATATGAGTATAGTGTTATTATCTCTATGAGTTCTTGAGAATTAAGAATCTAATTAATGTGATGTAGTGAATAGACGGAGATTACTTTTTTTGAAAGTAGTCTAAAGTTATTATATAAGAGGATAATGCAGTATATTCGTCGTGGTGTCAAAGACACAACTCTATATTGTTGTAAATAGTTTTAGACGCGCAAACTAGTTGAGGATACTAGGAAATTACTTACTGCTTATTGGACATGTGAGTCGATATATTGACAATTATATATGAGGATAAAGGTTAAAATAATGTAGTATACTGATGACGATAAATATAAGAGTAGTAATTTTATATGCTTTTTTGGAAATCAGAAAGGACTTGTGCCTGGGATCTATTATTATTATTATTATTATTGTATTAGCTATCGTAATAGACTACCTATCCATCTAATAATTAACTCATGAGGATATGTAGTTAAATTAATGCTCATCCGTGTGATTATTACTCACACTCCTGATTATTCATACACATAATCGATTTCTTAGAATCTCCATGGAGCCACATGCCATCTATCCTCATTGATTCATAATATGTATATAATTCAACCAAGTCCTTATATGGTAATTATTTACACCTCTGATGATAGTGTTTAAATAAGATAAGTGAGATAGTTGAGGTAAGAAGCTTGAAATTTTTCTAAATTTCATTCGTTGAATGTGTAATTTTAACCCTCTGTACAAGAGTTAGTACCACTAATATCGTCCTAGTGGTGAAGTCTCAGGAGAGAACAAGTAAAGGAGCAGCCACGAGTCTCGGACAAGTAGTCTTATCACTTATTTGCTAGGTTATGGCAAGGAACAATCCATTACCAGCAACATAATCCACACCATTAGACTACGTGACTCGACGAGGGACGGACAATAGACGTGTAAACCACAAAGATTCATGAGGGAAGAAATGAGTTTTCTGAGCTAAGAAGGCGCGCTCTGAGAGACAAAGTATCTTTAGTTCCACCATTCAGGAATTTCTCGTAAGGATTTAAGCGAATCTTTTCTATATATCGAGTGAACAAAGCCCGCCTCTTAGATTTCTTGCACTCTCGTATCGTGCACGAGTAAGTCTCTCTAACTCTCATCCTGCAACTCCTCCTATTTCTACTATAAATTAATTCAGCACCTCTTGAGATGAAAAAGATGATTTAGGCCTCATAGGATTAGATTAGAATACTAGAACGTACGGATGAGAGTTTTTCCACCCCCACTCCACGATAAGCACATAATTCTCCCATTTAGCTATACTTTCAACTCTTTTGAGAGAGACTGAACTCGCTCTACAGAGTCTACCAACTCCACCACATTAGAAGGCATCATCACTGAATGAATTGAGATGATCTCAGAGTACGCGATTTAATGACTTTTTAGTTGCGATATTATATGACTAGAGTGATTCAATGCACCACTAGCAACACATTTCTCCAAACTCTAACCTATCTTACAGTAATCCAAGCTCATCGTCTTATCTGGCAAGAAGAGCCCGATAAAGAGCTGTCCAATCGCACGATTCAAGTACTCAGAAGCTATTTCAAAGGGATCTCAAATAAGTTTTTTTAGGCCTAGTTCGGTGAAGTGATATCGAACGACGAATTATGCGCTCCTCCATCCGTGGCCACTTAATGAGAGTGACACCTCAAGTACATAATATCCGACAGGATGGTTCTTAGTTAAATTAATAATGATATAAATCTCTGTTCACTAATATATAATATATAATTATTACTCTTAAAGAAGTATACCTTTTAATATTCCTAAATTTACTTTCTTTCTCTTAAACTCACTGATGTTAAAAAAGTGAGATATAGTTGTAATAAAATAATAATTTTCCACTAATAATTATATTAATCGAGCATCTAGATTAAACTCAGTATGCTAAGATGCGAATAAAAGTAAAATTCTATCTCCAGATTACAAATCTTCCAGTTAGCTACCGTAAATTTTATATTTGTTTTAAGCTATAGATATAATTTCTCTCTTCTATGAAGTAACCTCTGTATCGAAATCTGATATCTGGTGAAAAGGTATTAACGACACAATAAATTGAATACTTGTGATATAGAGGACGAATGAAGGCTATTAACTTTTTTAGATAAAAATCTCTTCATAATTAGATCCCAACGTAATTTTAATTCATCAAGCAATTTATATTTATCATATATAGTATATAAATTTTACAACTAGTCAAATTTTTTTAAAATCTATTAATAAAGTATTTTGAGCACAATTCGTACAGCTAGTCAAAACCGAATTCTTGATTTTTTATATATATTTTTAATATATATATATATAATAAAGAGAGATAAGATAAGATAATATATTTAATAGTAAGAGTATAAGAGAGAGAGAGTAGTATATATAATATATAAAGTAGAGTTTAGTACATAGAGGTAATTAATGAGAGAGATAGAGAGGAGAGAGAGAGAGAGAGTAAGAGAGATATCAGTAATAGAATAATGGGGGAGGGGGAGAGGAGAAGAGTAAAATGTGGAGTAAACAAGAGAGAAAGTATATTTTATAAAATGAATAAACTTCCTGATCAAAAAGACGAGCAGTGAATGCATTAAGAATTGCGTAAAGATTTATCGGACAACCGAGACGTTTAGGCTCGGTTTTTTGTCCATTTTTGCCTGGTTTGGTGACTAAGACAACAACCGCGGAGTTGGGCGTGGTTAAATGCAAATTAATAATTAGTTTGAGGTTGTCAAAAAATTTATATGTTTAAGCTGGTTTGCGGTTATTTTTTAATCCATAATCACTAAATTATCATTTATAAATTTTATATATTATATTATAATATATATATATAATAATATATTATTAATTAATAATATATATATTATATATAATATATATATATATATATATTATAATTATATATATATATATATATATATAATTATATATATAATAATATATATATAATTATATTATTAATATATATATATATATATATATATTATATATATTAATATATATATATATTTAATAATTATGATTAGTGAAAATCGAAATCAAATTATACATATATTATAATTCCCATAAAACCTCCCAATTGTATTAAATGATACTCCTCCAAAATGTTACTTTTGCAAAACTATAATAATTTTATTTTATTATGCACTTTATAATTCCAAAAGATAGATCAAAAATGATCTGTCACTGTGCAAATAACATTTCACCAACTCGAGATATTACTCTAAATGGTGAGTGTATTGCTGAGGCCGTAGTATATAGTCACGGTTTGACTGTTTTTGTTGCCTTTTTGTCATAAGACACGTTTAATTTTTATTTCAGAATTTCTTTATGCTTGATAGATCTGCACGCAAGATATTAAATTAGTGTAGAGGTATTATTGAGCACGGATGTACATGATCTGGATTATGACAATATGTGTTTACTTTCATTATAGCGTGCGGAATTATGTTACCGCAATAATTATCATAGTATAGATGTCTTATAATTTAGCCTAATTCACTAAATATATATATATATTATATAATATATTTATTATTATTATTTAATAATATATATATATATAATATAATATAATATATTATATATTAAATATATAAAGATATATATTAACTATTAATATATATATATATATTAATATATATTAATTTAATATTAATATAAAATATATATTTAATATATATATATTATATATATATATATATAAATAATATATAATATAAATATTATAATATATATATATATAATTATATATATATATATATAACTTAATAATTATTATATATATAATATATATTATAATAATATTTCAAATAAATATAAAATACCGTATATATTAATATATAATAATATATTAATTATATATATATATAAACTATTAATAATAATATATAAATTTAAATAATATTATAGTAAATATCTTTTCTTAAAAAAATGTAGTGTTATATAGACATACGTTTTTTTTATTTTCATAATGTGAATCCCATATTTCGTTGTTTGTAAACTATATGAAAAATATTATTTAATTAATTTATGAACATGTTATATTGTGTAAAGACTATATCGTTGCAAACTGCAAAAGATTTGTGTGTGTGTGGTAATATATATGTGTGTGTGTGAGGTTAGTATGTGTGTGTGATATGTGGTAATCACAAAATATTGAATGCTAGTCTATTATTACTAAGAATAGTTTCTTACCTCTCCATGATGCTTGAAAATATATGTTATAGATATCGCAGATGCTAGAGGACTTTACTGATGAGCCTATATATGTAACATTTAGAATCTTAGCTCACGGTAAACAACTTAATACATTTAAATACCATACGATCATCATCTTCCGTTTGACTTACAAACTCAAAAAAATTCTTTTAGGATAATAATAAAGGCGTGATACTCACACACATGCGGAAGTTTTAGTATAGAATCACCCTATGCCAAACACCCAATGTGTATGGCCATTTTTGGCAGAGTTTGCTCATTTACTTTGGTTTGCAAATGCACAAATACTTTTTTATCTCACATCCATTAGTGTCGAGAAAAGATTTATTGATGTATATTTAGTGAGCAAACTACATAATAGTGAAAATGTGAGGCAAAGCTTGCCAAACATTGAACCTATGCACATATATGAGGTAATATTGGTGAGCACACATAGGGTTCGACAACTCCGCAATTGATATTATAGTAAGCTGACTTAAGGCCAGGAATTAATATATAAGGGTATATGTGAATACGATACTCCATACATTTCCACTTATTACTAGCTATAGCTAAGAAGTCTATTACTATTACACTATTAATATATAGCGATTAATTCTACTGAA
This sequence comes from Trachelipus rathkii, assembly GCA_015478945.1. Lineage (NCBI taxonomy): Eukaryota > Metazoa > Arthropoda > Malacostraca > Isopoda > Trachelipodidae > Trachelipus > Trachelipus rathkii. The sequence continues at coordinate 14,213 of JABUQX010115154.1, forward strand.
TAATATATCTACTTATTCTCACATTTGAAGATAAATAGTAGTGATTATTGAATAATCACAGACGTGAAATATTTTTATTGAACGTATATATCGTCACATATTGTTAAACACTAATATCCACATTCTATTATGGTAGAGGCTTGATAGTAAAGCTTTCACTATAGAACAGCATCGTTTGTATATTTATATACTTCATGCCGCACTATTTTCTCAACGCCAACATGACAATTAGATAAATGTTTCAATTATAACTGTGTAAAAAGTAACCGAAATTTGACTCAATTATGCACTTCTATCACAACTCAAATATCTGAAATCATATATGAGAGACCGTAAGAGGTACATACTGTTTAAATAAATATATATGAGTATCTATAAACATTGGTATTACATATAATTTGAATACAATTCAATATCACAGTAAAATAGAAATTTAAAATGTATAATTATTATTTAACATAAATTTTATTTAAAGTACTAAGCTGATCCGCAAAAATGCCTTTGGTTTTCGGATTAGTAGTTATCCAGTTATAAAACATGGTTAACAATAATATTAATGCCCCAACACATAATATCCATAGAGACCAGTTACTTAATTTATTATACATTATATTAAATTCTCAAGCAGTTTCCATATATAAGCTAATTACTAGTGAGTTTTTTTGACTGCAAACTCGATATATTTTTTCATCATATATTTATAGGTCAAATTTGAAATTAATTTTAAATTAATATTTGTCCTTTATTAAAAAATAAAAATATAATTATATTATATATATACTGATATAATATATATTATATAATATATATATATATATATATATAAAATATAATATTATATATATATAATAATATATATATATTAATAATATATATTATATTAATATTATAATATATATATATATATTATATACTTTATCTTTTTACTTTACTCACCCCTTGACCAACCTCCATATTTCTAGGAGAGGATAATAAATCTAGCATCCAAAATATCCCTCCACGCACCGCCTGATCAATCACTGGACCTTACCTCCCAGATATGCTTACACCCAGTGTATGAAATGTATTCCTCTAAGTAATATTGCTCCTATAGTAGTTATGAGAGTTAGAAAGACACCTAGGGGGTTCACGAAAGTTCAAAGTGGGATCCGGGAAACGTAGGCTGAAAAAAATGGATAAGATTATATTTGCAGTATAAAATAAAAAAGTATTGTTTATGAATGGAGTGAATACCTTAAATTAGTTTTATGTTAGATTTATATGATATCTAATAATAAACAACTCTAGCACTGCTGACGGCAGAGCCCTAATTTAATAAGGGTTTGCTCAATTATAAGTCTGAGCGCAGACGGAGCCAAGAGGGGGAGATATTTCACGAGCTCAGCTCACGTCATCTCAAATTTGACCAAAAGGATCAGAGTGCTGAGCATACAGCTGTTGGAGGTCGTAGCGCATTTATGGCTAGGTCGTATGGGTGTGCTAATTTTCTATCTGAGCTTAGTGCCACTCTTGGTATTTAACACAATACTGTGGTGTCGTGTGCCTTTGGTACTGCGCGCTCATATTCCTTTTCTTAGTAAGATGTCGCGTATGTGACACTTGTGAGCATTACGTCCGCCGAATATAATGTAATAATAATGTATGATGCTTTATATATAGGGTAGTACTAGTTGAGAATGTTGTTCAGTTTGTTTATTGATAATATAGAGATGGTATTATAAAGGGTTAGGTTAGTTTGAGTACTGTTATGCGTGGAGTTAGTAAGGTTGGGGTGGCATGTATCCTACCTCATATCTTATTAGTGATGTTTGGGTTTTGCGCAGGGAGAGTGTTGTGTGAGTTTCAATCATGTCAGGGATGTTATGTTATGTGGTAGAATTTTGGTTTTATCAGTGTAGGTGTTGAGTTGCAGGTATTTATAGTTCATTATGAGTAAAATCCATTTAGTATTTATTAGGTTATCTCGCTAATGTTTGTTTTGTGTTGTTTGGAGTTCTTTATGTTGGATATGTATATATTCATTTAATAGTTTAATGGTCAGCCGAAATTGGTGATAGGCATAGTTTAAGTAGTATAGTCGTGAGTATAACGAAATTATATGTTTTATTTATTATTTAGTTATGTATGTTTGTATGTATGTGTATATAATTTCACCAACGTAAGGAATGGTTACTTGAATATATATATTTGTTTGTAATATATATATAAATATATATATATGTGATTTGTCTGATGAAATTATATGTAGTACTTAGTATCCCTGTATTGCCCAGGTGAAAAGATTAGAGAAAAATGAGTGAGCTACAGGATTGTTACTCCTGAGTTTTGGTAGTTTTTGTTGAGGGGTATGAAAACGTTGTTTTAAGTAGACTTGGGAATGTGTGGTGCCAAGTTGGCGGCGTGATTAATGTGATTGTTGATTTGTTTGGTGAGGCGAACATCCTGTTTTCTGTTTGCCATGTTTGAAGTTGGTTGAAAATTATTGTTGAGTCAAGGTTTTGTGGTGGCAAAAAAATCCAATATTAGTGTGAGGTAGAATGTGTGTTTTAGTGTTTATATAGGGAGTGAGTAATGGAGCGCCGAATATTGCGCTAATACGAGTAATGTCGTCCCTCGCAAAGTAGTTTAATATTGTTATGTATTGCTAGTGGTATCCTTTGTTGGTTATATGTGAGAATAGATCCCGGCTGTAAAAGTAAGGTGGATTAATTGTAGTATATATAGTATGTGAATAAGAATGTGCACCTTGTATATAGAATTTATATAGGGTACTTATCACAGTTATGAGTGATTTATGAATAATGTTATCATGTCGTATATATATAGATATATATAAATTATAAATATATAATATATATAATATATATATAATATTATAATATAATATATATTATATATTATATATATAATATATATATATATAAATATATATATATATATATATATATATATATATATATATATATATATATATATATATTATATTTTTTACTATAAATTAATAATATATATAATATTATTAATAAGAATATCAAATGTACTAATATAATCGTTATAATTTTCAAACTATTTTAGCTTTCTTTTAAGAGGCGAAAGTTCTAATAACTATTATTATATCACTCTCTATATCAACAAGTGGCTCTTCAAAATCTTTAAATCGTGGCTTACGCAAGAAGGGTGTAAACAATTTAAATTACAATTTGAATTATAATATATAATATATTGATTTTATTTTATACATTATATATATATATATAACGAAGGTAATTTTTTGACTAACCATTAATTAAAGATAATTTACATTTTTCAATAATTTTTTAACTCTCGTTAAAAATTATTTTGTTAACAGTTAACAAAGCGAGAGATCCAGGCTCGTAACTGATCGGGTAGATGAATGCGAGTTGTTCTTTCCTTGGGCTTGGCTTCGCCTTACTCGGACGTAAAATCGAGTCACAGTCATCTATGACGTCGACAGTAATTCTAGCGACAAAAGCATGCCTTACGATGACCTCTTCGCTGGGTGGACGGTCAGTATCTGCAGTATCAGTCTCGCACAAATACCGAAAGGATTTACCTATTCTATCTTCATTAGGAAGCAGATCTCCATCAGCCTTTTCATAAAATACAACACATATTTTGTATCCTCTTCCGCTGGTGGAAAGGTCCTTCTCTTTCTTGGGAAGGACATCTTGAGACCAAAACGGACAAGACTGCTAGCTGAACCAAACTTTGAGAAGCTGGTATTTTTGAAAGGAAAAAAAAAACAAAAACAAATTGTGTCGGTCAATAAGCGTTCCTAAAATTTATTTCATTCGTTCAGTATCATCATAATAATTTTCTGTCATATTTGAATTATGAATGGTTAGTATATATTGTAGCGGTCGGACAGACTCTAAGCATTCCTTTGTCCGGGTCACCTGTTATTGCCTTCAAGCCCTAGGGTAGTTTTATCCGAGCATTCATTTTTCTGGAATCTACATATACAGTATAGCGTGTAGTGCATTCATGCGGTTTACCATCACAAATTACAAAGGCTGGAGTTCAAGTTTATTCTGGATTGGATCCGGCTATGATAAGGATCCTATCTTGAAAGGTGTGTACAGAGACCCATAACTGAGCAACCTCAATAAATGTTGATATTTGCCTTTGGAACTTTCAATCAACCTATCAAAATTGTAGTGGACTCAATCATTGAGTCTATAATATATTAGTTACATTTCCAAATCATTTAAACAGAGCATAAAAAATTCATTTAGAAGAAAAATAGCAAAGCAAAGGAGATAAAGAACTTGAAAAAAAATGCAGTAGTTGAATATTAAAAAACATCATAAATTTCATTCGTGTATTTTGATAAGGATCTCCTCAATCCTGAATATTGTATGGAATTTCTGGACCAGTGAATTTTTGCTTTTTGTATTTTTGGTCATAAAACTTTAACCGTAAAATATAACATAATTAAACTTTGTATTGGATGAGATGCTCATTTTTGCATTTACGTAAATTATTTGTAGAATCTACCAGTTAGGAATTATTTTTTTAAAAAAAGACAAAAAATATCGATAATGAACAAAATAATTCGATATTTCTCGGTATCGGTAATCCTACGTAATTTCTAAAACTTTTCACCTGAATGAAAAATATATAAATTGCCCATCTTTCCTACTTACACAAATATATAAAATTTCATGTTCATAATTGTACATTTAACTGTTAAAATTTTATTGCCTGAAAAAGGAAAGGGTGTTTTTGGGTTTTCGCATTTTTCAAAAACTATAAGGCTCCTGTTTACCATTTACTATCTTTATTATATTCCCTTTCAGTAAATGACTGCAAAAAAGCAAGATACTATGTGGATGGTGAGAGAACTGAAATATTATCAAATGGAAATGGTTTTTCAACTCCCCGCAGTGGGATAGGTTCTTCAACGTCTAAAATTTTTCACTCGGAAGAAGAAAATGTCCACGGCGGAAAGTTTCCATTCTAGTAGTTATGGCAGTGTGGCCTCGGGCATCTATTCAGACTTCACAAAGCCCAAGTGCGTTGAGAATATCAAGACCTTCTCCATAGACTACGGAAAGTAGTTCAATCTGAAACTTCGCTTGTCGTCCACTTTGATGGAAAACTTCCAGAATCGGATGGAAGGAAATTGGATCGGATAACAGTCCTGATTCAGATGGAAAAATCCTAAGAAGTTGTTGCCAACCCTTATAAAATCCGTAAGAGCAAAAGTAGCATCTAGCTGCAGCTGTTCTGAAAGTAATCGACAATTCCTGCAAGTTCAAACATGGGTTGCCGGTCTCTGCTTCGACACTACACAGGCGAATGCCGGAATTCACAGCGGTGCTTGTGAAGAACAAATTGGACCGTCACGTTTTTTTCTTGGCTTGCATACCCCATATGATGGAATTGGTAATTACCTCACTATTTGCCGTTTTTTTTAAATATTCTGGCACTGAAATTGCGCCATTCTCTTTTCAAATTCTAGTGAGAGTCCATCGGCCAGAAGGAGGTGTCTCTGTTCAACGAATAATCGATAATAATTTTATCGTACCTCTGATAAACAATTACACTTTCTTACGATATTTTGCACATTTTTCCTACAAATTATATTATTACAGATTCATTTTAGTAGCTGTAGTTAGTTGTGAAAATTTTTTTTTAAAAAGAAAATTGAAATACGAATAATTGCTCTAATGTTTTATTTTTTATTCGATCTGCATTCAATTTTCAGAGGAGATACGATTGAACTAGTCACATATCTATAATCTTGTTTATTTAAGAAAAAAAGGGAATCGGAAGACTTAGCCCCCCTTCATCCTAGCGAACCTAACCCTATATGGTTCACCCAATTCGTGTAACTTCACAGGTCAAATTTCTAGAGCTCATACCTAGATGACCACTGTAACATAATGGCCACCGCATGAGTTAAACCCTAAAAAAACAACTTGTCATCGCACCGCTTCGACGCTGTTTACGTCCATCTCGCCTCACACAATTCCCGTTGGGGTGGCGTGATGCGCAATCCCTTTTACTCTTTACAGTAGCCCTAATCCGATCGAAACTGGAGTTATGGCTGTGCAAGGTTCGGGCAGACCTCCAGAACACTACTTCAACACCTGATAGTCGGCCAGCCACAGCGCGAAGCGTCCGCTCTTCATCCTGAGCTTTCGATGCGTTACCCCAGGCGAGGCCTGGAAGGATGCGAAATCAATGTGAACCACTCTGCTGCTGCTGGGAATAGCCCGACAGTACAGAGTCGCCACTCAGTGTCAATACGTTATAGATTTAATGCTTCTGTTTTCCGCTAAAGGCGCCCAAATAACCGTCTGCTCGATTGAACACCCGATTACTAGGCAAACATATCGAACGGTGAAGCAAAATTTTTCCGTATCACTTAAATATTCATACTGTGCAAATGGGGTGATAATTTTTTAAATCTACTTTTTTACTTTCAATTGCTTAAATTATTTTAAATTTCCTCAACATCCCTTTTCCAAAGGTCTAAACCTTTCTCTTTTGGGATCTATGAAGGGTACTATACAACCTATTGGCTATTCCCTCACTTCTCTACCAATTTGCTTGCTCTGACATCCTCTCTTTCCAATCTTATGGTCGCGAGTTCATTGCGCCCTGTTAAAATACGTCATGCATTTTTACTGTACTCAACGGCTCTACATGATTCACGATGAAATTTAACTCCAGGTGATTCTGACCGGCTCTAAATAATACGGGGACAGTGATGGGGCTCATGATTCTTTGCTGACCACGCAACCTCGTGCTGCCATTAAACTCCTTCCCCCCACTTATGCTCAATGTAGAGCAGCAATGAGTAACGAGCTATAATGATTGCCCTTTTCGAATTCTAATCCTTAACCAACATCACTCTTATGTCATTTTTCAGATTCGCTGAGCGCGCTACAAGCGCTTAACAACCCATTATTCCTAAAAACGCAATGTGTACACGCTGTACAGACAATTTCTTCGATGCTGTTCTCCACCCCGTTAAGAAACAATTTATTTTATGTTGGTACTCCCTCTCGATGTAAGGGTAACTGCAATGACCTATCGCGTGACAACAGGGCAAAATGGCCGCCTCCTCTTCTCGTAGTGTATTCCAGGTACCTCCCGGATGCCATTCGTGACAAGGCCGCCTCATCATCAAACTGAATTATCTATCCTGCTTCTCCGAACAACGGGCTTTTCTCATCATTCTTCGAGTTGGCAGAGTCTAGAGCTGAGAAGTGGAACGACGTGGATCGGCCGGGGAAGAGCAAACGTCAGAAACATAAAGCACGCGCAACTAACGAGGTGAGGTGTCTCTCCCCCGACAAGATCTCAAAGCGCATATACATGAGGTGATACTTGCAAGTCTCCGAATTGGCCCGTATTGGCCACGCTAACATCACTCACAGGTCACTATATTGTCACGAATACCCCCTCCCATTCTTTCAAATTTTAGCCGTAACGCCACAACTCACCCCGCAATCTGGTTCCATCATATTCTCATCTAAGTGCATTGTGATTCCCTATCTCGAGCCCATCGCTGGACTCGTTATTTTTCCGCTACTGATCTACGCGTCGCAGTATAACACCTTCTAAAAGAATCATCCCAAGATATCGTTATCTGAATCTTCCACATTCTAAGCAGTACATTTCTTGTATGATTCAAGAAGTGAAGATTCTTTTATAGCATTATGATTTTGTTAATGTTAAGCTTTAAGACTGATATAACAATTGCAAGGATAAAATTTATTTAGTTTTATTATATTTTGAATGACTGAGAATCATTACTTCAGACCACGAATCAATGACTCTTTCTTTGTCCATCTGAAACATGAATATATGCAGGGCCCCTCCATAGCGTCTGATTTCAACCCAGGTCCTTGCGCATTAAGATCTCGTGGTGGGTCTGTACCCCTAACTCAAAAAAAAAAATATATATATTATGTATATATCTATAGTATATTACTATAATATATAATATATATATATATATAGTTATATGTAGTTATATTGTATAGAGTATACATCATATATATTACTATATTAGTAAAATATACATATAAATTTCAACTTATTTTACTTTTTTTCAAAATTTTAGAGACAATGATGAATATAATATATATATATATATGATATAGACTTGAAAGAATTATACCTTATAAGTATAGTACATATTATATATATAATATAGTTATATGTATATAGATAGTTATATAATATAGTAGAGTATATAAGTATTATATATAGTATATATATATAGTATATGGTAATAATATAATATAATGTGTGTGTGTGGTGCCCTACTTATTGTAAGCAGATGATTTTGATTTGTGTAAAAAATTTGAAAGTTTGCGAGGATTGGTAGAAGGGTTTGTTTGAAAGAGTAATAGGTGATGGTGGAGGTGAGAGATCCCGCAGTGTAAAGCAATATTTAAACGAAGAGGCACTATAACAAGTATCTGCATTTAATACTTAGAGCTATATGAAGGGAGCAGAATATTTAGGCTATATGAAAAGGGAGCAGTTGATGCAGAGTGTAGTAGGAGGAAAGTTGTGTATGGCAGGAGGTGGCTGGTGCAATTAAATCGTTTGTGGATGTGAAGGGAGACTAAGAAGTCTTGAGTGCGCTAGGGTCTTTATGAGAGTATGGTATTACCTGTGTTAATGTATAGTATTATAGTGAAGGCTTGTGGTCTGGAGTGAGGTATAGATCAAAAAGTTCAATGTTGTCAGATGGACAAATCTTAGGGGCGTGTTAAGGTGTGAGAAGGAGAATTGATAAAATAGGAATGAACGTATTAGAGAGTTGTGTGGTGTGAGGAGGTGCGTAAATGGAGAATAAGTGAATGCACGTTGAGATGGTTTGGTCAGCTGTGGAAAGGATAATGACCCAAGTCAGTTTGTTGTGGTTATAGCAGTGAGTGTGCAGGAGGAATCGACCGGCTGGGAGACTGAAGAAAAAGTGGATTGAGTCAGTAAAGGAATATCTGCAGGAGAGAAATGCGAGTTTGGCAGAGGCGAGAAGAAAGGTGTATGATAGGAGAGAATGGCGAGGTTTTGTGAGGGGGTGTGGTTGTTGCCCACCTGGGCCAAGGGATGAACCCTACACTGACGATATGCCATAGTGAGGTCCGTAGCGATCCCATAAATCTAGGGTGGATTTTCTGACTGCGACGAGTTCTCACTAATAGAACAGGTAGAGAGGGCGTAAGGCTGGACTTTCCCTTTTCGACTTGTATTATATTCTTCTACTACTTTTCTTTTCCGATGCATGTCACGCACCTTACCCCAAGTCTTGGGAAAAAAAAAGGAAGATGATATATATATATATATATATATATATATATATATATATATATATATATATATATATATATATATATATATATATATATATATATATATATATTTCTATATAATATATATATATATATATATATATATATATATATATATATATATATATATATATATATATATATATATATATATATATATATATATATATATATACTATATATATATATATATATATATACATATATATATATATATATATATATATATATATATATTTGCTTAATTAACCTTTTATATATATATATATATATATATTACAATTTGGATTAATAGCGGAGTAAGACAGGGTTGTGTTATGTCTCCTTGCTTATTCAATTTGTATATAGATGGGGTTATGAAGATAAAAGAATTTGAGGTGGGGATGGCGGAAATGGTGTTAGAATGGTGGAGAATGGAGTTGGGAGTGGAGGGTGCCCTCACTATTATTATATGCGGATGATTTGGTTCTGTGTGGCCGAATCTGAAGAGGGGATTTGAAAGGATTGATAGAATTTGGCAGGGTGTGAAAGGAGGGGGGCTTGAAAGTAAACGGATAAGAAATGGATTTATGGTTGTGAGTGAGGACCTCCTCAGTGTGTGAAGTTATGTTAGATGGTAGGCAGCTGCTGGAACAAGTGTGTTTAAATATTTAGGGTATATGTTGGATGAGAAGGGAACGGACGATGCAGAGTGTAGTAGGAAAGTTGTGTGAATGGCAGGAAGGTGGCTGGTGCAATTAAATCACGGTGAATGCAAAGGGACTAAGTCTTGAGTGTGCTAGGGTCTTACATGAGGGGGTATGTTGTTACCTGTGTTATTGTATGGTGGTGAGACTATGGTCTGGAATAAGAATATAGATCTAAGTTCAATGTGTGTTCAGATGGACAGAGAAATGCTTAGGGGTGTGCTAGGTGAGAAGAATTGATAAAAGAGGAATGAACGTATTAGAGAGTGGTGTGGTGTGAAGAAAGGGGTAAAATGAGAGAATAAATGAAAGTATGTTGAGATGGTTTGGTCATGTGGAAAGGATGAATGATAGCCGGTTGGTTAAGCGGATGTATAGTGGTGAGTGTGTTGGGAACCGACCGGCTGGGAGACCGAAGAGAAAGTGGATTGAGTCGGTGAACGAATGTCTGAAGGAGAGAAATGTGAGTTTGGCAGGAGGCGAGAATAAAGTGGCATGTAAGGGAGAATGGCGGGGTTTTGTATGGGGGCATGGTTGGCCCTGGGCCAGGGATGAACCTTACATTGACGATTACCATAGTGAGGGTCCGTCGCGGTCCGCGACGGGATGCTCTAGGGTGGATTTCTGTCTGTGACGAGCTCTCACTAATTAATGGTACAGAGGGGGCGGTAAGGCTGGGCTTTCTTTTCGACGTTTGTCATGTTCTCCAACTGCTTTTCTTTTCCGATGCTTGTACAGCACCTTACCCCCAATCTTGGGGCAAAGAGGAAGGTGAAGAAAGAAAGAAAGAATTACAAAATTTTCAAGAAACAAAATGAAACTTCAGTTTCCTAAAATTATAAAGACATTTTAAATTAATAATAATAATAATAATAATAATAATAATAATAATAATAATAATAATAATAATAATAATAATAATAATAGTTCTATAAATTTTCGACTCCGACTCCACTTGCACAGGAATTTTCGACTCCGACTCCGACTCCGACTCCTCTTGCACAGGAATTTTCGACTCCGACTCCGACTCCACTTGCACAGAATTTTCGACTCCGACTCCGACTCCTGGAAAATTGCACGACTCCACGACTCCGACTCCGCAGCCCTGGTTGTTACCTAGGCTACTCAATCATCATTTTATTATTTTAAAGTATGAAAGTTGCGTTCCTGAGCGAACATTGATTCATAATGTGTCAAATTATGTGATATCCCGTTTTTGGACTATTTTATGAAAAGTCGTGACGTAAGGTTTATTTTGAACAATGACGTCAGACCAGGGTGAATCGCTCATCATCTGAACATGACTTAAAATTTTTATGATTCCCGAGAGTAGGCTAGCCTACCCGATGTTTACAAATATGAACGTTCACTTCGGTAATGCTTTTATAATTCAAAAGTTTTTTATTTTATTGTATAATAATTCATCTGATAAAGTTTCATTAAATGCATTATGATTGCCTAATTGCTCACCAATCAGCAACCCATGAAAACTTGTTCTAATCCATCCAAATTCTATAAGTGTGCTGGAATGCAACTTATATTTTCTTAATATTTTTGAGGTAGCTTATTTGTGTTTCTTTGTTTTATTTTTTTTTTTTTTATATTAGTATACATGGGGATATTACTGTAATTTGACTTTGTCGTGAATTGTTAAAATCTTCATTGAAAAAAACACAGGAAATTAATGAGCGAGGTAACACTGTCATGACTCAGAATCGGCCACAATAATTTGATGCATGGATACCTCATGTCTAGGGAAAATCCCTCATCCTGTCCGTTTTGCCAAGTTAACATACCTCTGCCCACCATCTCTCGATTGACTGACTAACTGACCTGCATTAGCGACACCATGCAGCAGGTACTTTCCTGCTATCGGCCTCATCCCTATTGGATCGCCTTTCCTACATTCTAGCCGAATCTCCACATTTTCGTTCGGACGTAATTTTTTGCATTCTTACGGAAACTGAATTTTATCTATTAAGATGTAACAAGTCTATATTGACATTACATTTCGTTATGCCTAGGTGCAGAAACTAGTGTTTTTTTCACACTAGTTTAGCCGCTTTACAATGAGCAGTGCCTGCCCCTATAGAGGAATTCAAAAAAAAAATATATATATATATATATATATATATATATATATATATATATATATATATATATATATATATATATATATATATATATCTCTCTTATATATATATATATATATATATATATATATATATATATATATATATATATATATATATATATATATATATATATATATATACCGTATATATATATATGAGGCAAATTTTTTGTGAACTGAACACAATATTGTGAATTTCTTTTTATTTAATAATGTTGAAAGATTGCTGGAATTTAAGTGACCCTCCATATTGCTATGCTAGTAATATAATTTCTTTGTCTTAGTTCGAAATACTGTAATAATAATCTGTTACTCATAGGCAGGGCTGAGAGCACTAGTTTAGTAAGCGACATGACCAGGTTTCGAGACTTGTTTAGGGGAAAAATATGTCATTCTTTCCCTTTACGCTTATCTTCGCCTTACACAATAAGACGTAAATGAGTACATTAGTTACGTGCTTTGTTACCATCTTTGTTACTTTGTTACCAGCATCTTGGTGGCCTGACCAGTCAGCTTTATCTGCCTAAACCCGGAAAAAAACCCTGACCTTTCTCGATGGGTTCCAATGACAAGACATAAAGTCTATTTTACTTTGAGAACTAACATGTGGAAGTTTATTTAGTTATTTAAATTTTTTAATTTTTCAGTATCTGTCCATGCAGAGAGTGTTGCAGCTTCTCGTGTTGAAGCTGCTTTGTCTGAAGTCGCTTCTTCTTTATCTTCTTATCAGCAGAAGAAAGGTCCCCAGCAAGCATGGCTGCTCCAGATTCAGATTTGGCTGCTGACTGCACATCTTTATCTCAAGCAAGAACAACTTATTTTTTTATATTTCTAATGAAGTCTTGTAAATTGAACAAGGCCTCTCTTTTTTTAATATACTTAGTTTCTATTAAATTTTACCTAAATATTTGGGTTAATTACTATCTATATGAGCAGTTTTAGCATAGATGTGGGGCCAGATTAAAAGTTTCATTAAAAAAGGGTTTATTTCGTTGGAAATTAAGTTTGTCGAAAGACGCAATTAGTGACCAAAGTTGTAAATCTCTCACTTTTTTTTTTTTTTTTTTTTTTTTTTTTTTTACAATTTTGTCTGATATATTTTCCTGGCTCTGAATCCGCACTCTTAATTCCAACTTCGGATTCCATGTTTGGGCTTTGAGAATTAAGAACTATATTTTCAAAGTTAAATAGTAGCTCCACTAACTGAGAATCTGACTATTTATATCCTTGATCTGTGACCAAGTAATGTTGAATCTTTTTACTCTTTTAAGATGCGGATTCTGAAAGAGTATTTATTAAAGTGATTGAAATAATAATGATAAAGAATAGGAGCACTTTTGAAAGTTTTGTGAAACTCTTACAATTTTTGAAAATGTCTAATATAATAGTTTATGTTAAAAAAGTTAATTGCTTATTGATGCTGCGATAATTTTACTATAAAACCTAAATTGTTCTGAAAATTTTAAATTATTAAAACCTTAAAACCTTAATATAATTAATTAACATTATGAAACATGATTAAAATGTTAAGTAGTAAAAACTTGATGGGCTTTTTTTTTTTTTTAATATATATATAACACTTTGAATAAGTTTCTTTTATGTTATTGTAATTGAAAAATCTTTTAAATAAGATTAAAGAGGATAGTCTTTGTTTTTCCTAACTTATTTCTTTATTTTATGACAGAACTGATCAGATTGACGAAGCTACAAGATGTATTCAGGAAGCCGCTTCCATATTCCCATTGAGTCATCATATTATGTTTATGGTAATCTCATTGTAATTAATCTCGCATGCCTTCTGAATACTTTTATTTTCTTTAATTTTTTCACTTAATTGAAACTAAAATGTTATAATTTTTTAAAGATTATTGTTGTATTTATTTTTTCATTATTTTAAAATTTATTTATGTGCCATTTTAATTTCCGATTTTGATAAAAAAAAAGAAAGTAAAATTTGAATTTGGTTGCATTTGAAAACTATTTATTTTTCAATTAATTTTAATTTCAGATATTTAAAAACAAATTTTAACTGCAGATTTTAGCTATTAAATTTTCCTTCCCCCCACCTCACTTTTCAGCAAGGTTTAGTTCATGAAAAGAAGAATGAGTTTCAGGAGGCTGTTTCTTGCTACCAAAATGCACTCTCTATTAACCCTTATCACACAAAGAGTCTTAGGCATCTCGTAAGTACCGTATATTTAAAATTGCTCAATCTAATAATATAATAATAATAATAATAATAATAATAATAATAATAATAATAATAATTTATTATTATTATTATTATTATTATTATTATTATTATTATTATTATTATTATTATTATTATTATTATTATTATTATTATTATTATTATTATTATTATTATTATTATTATTATTATTATTATCTAATAATTTAAAATAACTATTGAACGAGATCAACTTAATTGTTTTTGTTATGAGTAGGACCTTACATCGGCATCTAATATATAGTTTAGCTAGATTATACTTCATTAATAAAATTGAGATGATAGCAGAAATGCAAACAAATAGATAATAAATGCATGCATGCATCATTGGCGCCAAGATTGCTTACATCTGACATCCTTTTAAGATGTTTTAAACTGGGACACATACTTTTTACATTGTTTTATATGTGTTATAATTACCAATACTTTCCTTTTAATTATGAACTATGTTTTCTCTATTTAAAAATATATTTGTATTTTAAAAAATTTAGTTATCCATTTTAATACTTTATTCCTGGGTGATACGATACTCTTACGATAATTATCAGAAACACAAGTCAAATGTGCTTCTGTGTTTTGCAAGCACTAAGATAAACGAACATACCAGATAAGTTATTGTGGACTTTCAGTTACATTACACAGTTTGTATGAAATAAAGACAATACAGTATTAGCACTAAGTTTGCTTTCTTAGTTTTTATATTTGTAGTAATAATAAAGCGTTGTCGAGCGTAGGTTAAATTGTTATATGTGTTATAAAAAAGAAATCTAAAGTTGTAAGAAATAGTAATTATATTAGATCCCTGTGACATTTGGTAATTTATACTCCTATTGGATTAGGGACATTTTTGAATTCTTAATTAAAGCCAATGTAGATTTCTAAAAATATTACATTTTTAATGTAACAATAAGCGTTGTCGAGACGTAGGTACAATTGTTATAATGATGTTATACAAGAAATCTAAAGTTTGTAAGAATATATAATTCATATTAGATCAGTGTCATGTAATAATTTTTGACTCATGGTAAATTCTGGCAGGTCTATTGATGTATTTACTTTGTAGAATTCTAAAAATATTACATTCTGGTTATAATAAAGCGTTGTCGAGCGTGGTACATTGTTATATGTGTTTATAACAAAGAAATCTAAAGTTGTAAGAATTAGTATTCATATTAGATTGGCAGGGTCATGTAATATTTAGACTCATGGGAAAATTTTAAGGCAGGTGTTTGAGGTATTACTTTTGTAGGATTCTAAAAAATATTACATTCTGGTGTAAATATAAGGCGTTGTTCGAGCGTGGTCATTTGTTATATGTGTTATAAGAAGGAAATCTAAAGTTTGTAAGATAGTATTCTATTCGACTCAGTGTATGTATATTTGGACTAGTGGGAAATTTAGACAGGTGTTTGAGGTATTTACTTTGTGTATTCTAAACTTTAATCTGGTGTAATATAGGATTGTCGAGCGTAAGTATTTGTTTATATGTGTTATCACGAAAGAATCTAAGTTGTGAAATTATGTTGCCATATTAGATCAGGGTCATGTAATCATTTAGACTGCATGGGAAATTTAGGCGTGTTTGAGGTAATTTACTTTGCATGGATTCTTAAAAATATTACATTTGGTGTAATAATAAAAGCAGTTGTCGAGCGTAGGTAATTGTTTATAATGTGTTTTAACAAGAAATATAAGTTGTAGAATTGTATTCATATTGATAGTGTCATGTAATAATTTAGACTCATGGGAGATTTAGGCAGGTGTTTGAGGTTTTTTTTTTAAAATTCTAAAAATATTTACATTCTGGTGTATCAATAAAGCGTAGTCGAGCGTAGGTATATCGTTTTAAGTTTTATACAAAGAAATCTAAGTTGTAAGAAATAGTATTTCATAATAGATAAGTGTCATGTAATAATTTAGACTTATGGGAAATTTAGGAAGGTGTTTGAGGTATTTTGCTTTGTGGATTCTAAAAATTTAACACTTCTGGTGTATATAATAAAGACGTTGTCGCAAGTAGGTAATTTGTTATATTGTGTTATGACAATGAAATCTAAAGTTTGTAAGAAATAGTTATTCATATTAGATAGTGTCATGGTAATAATTAGTAAGTCATGGAAAATTTAGGAGGTGTTTGAGGTATTTACTTGTAGGATTCTAAAATTTAGAATTCTGGTTACATCATAAAGCGATTGTCGAGCGTAGGTACAGTTTGTTATACTGTGTTTATAACAAGAATCTAAATTTGTAAGAAATAATTATTCATATTAGATCAGTGGTCATGTAATAATTTAGACTCATGGGAAATTAGGCAGGTTGTTTGGAGGTATTTAATTTTGTAGATTCTAAAAAATATACATTTGGTGTAATAATAACAGGCGTTGTGCGAGCGTAGGTACATTGTTATAAGTGTTATAACAAAGAACTCTAAAGTTGTAAGAAATAGTATTCATATTCAGATCAGTGTCATGGTAATAATTTTAGACTAGTGTGGAAATTTAGACAAGGTGTTGAGGTTAATTTTACTTCTGTTTAGGATTCTAAAAATTTACTTCTGGTGTAAATAATAAAGGTTGTCGAGCGTAAGGTACATTGTTATATGTGTTATAAAAAAGAAATCTAAAGTTGTAAGAAATAGTGTCTATTAGTCAGTGGTATGTAATAATTTTAGACTTATGGACAATTTAGACATGTGTTTTGAATGTATTTACTTTGTAGGATTCTAAAATATTACTTCTGTGTAATAAGTAAAGCGTTGTGCGAGCGGTAGGTACATTGTTTATGTGTTAAAACAAGAAATCTAAAGTTTGTAAGAAAATAGTAATTCATATTAGATGCAGTGTCATGTAATAAATTTAGACTCATGGGAATATTTAGACATGTGTTTGCGGTTTATTTTGTGAGGATTCAAAAGAATATTAATTTGGTGTAATAATAAAGCGTTGTCGAGCGTGGTACATTGTTATATGTGTTATAACAAAGAAATCTAAGTTGTAAGAAATAGTATTCATATTCGATCAGTTTGATGTAATAATTTAGACTCATGGGAAATTTAGGGCAGGTGTTTGAGGTATTTAACTTTGTAGGATTCTAAAAATATTAAAATCTTGTCTAATAATAAAGCGTTGTGAGCGCTGGTACATTGTTATAAGTGTGTTATAAAAAGAATGCCTAAAGTTGTAAGAAATAGATTTCATATTAGATCAGTGTCATGTAATATTTAGACTCAATGGGAAATTTAGGCGAAGGTTGTTGAGGTATTTACTTTGTCGGATTCTAAAATATTATCTTCTGGTGTAATATAAAAGCGTTGTCGAGCGTAGGTACATTTTTATATGTGTTATACACAAGAAATCTAAAGTTTGTAGAAAGTAGTATTCATATTTAGATCAGTGTCATGTAATAATTTAGACTTATGGGGAAATTTAGGCAGGTGTTTGAGGTATTTACTTTGTAGGATTCTTAAAATATTTAAATTCTGGTGTAATAATAAAGCGTTGTCGAGCGTAGTTACATTGTTATATGTGTTATATAAAGAAATCTAACAGTTGTAAGAAATATTATTCATATATTAGATCAGTGTCATGTAATAATGTTAGACTCGTGGGAAATTTAGGCAAGGTGTTGTGAGGTATTTACTTTGTAGGATTCTATAAATATTAGCATTCTGGTGTAATAATAAAGCGTTGTCGGAGGCCGTAGGTACAGTTGTTCATACGTGTGGTTATAACAAAGAAATTGAAGTTGTAAGAACAGTATTCTTATTAGATCAGTGGTCATGTATAATTTAGAACTCATAGGGAAATTTTAGGGCAGGTGTTGAGGTATTTATTTGTAGGATTCTAAAAAAGTATTTCATTCTGGTGTATAATAAAGCGTTTGTTCGAGTGTAGGTACACTTGTTATATTGTGTTAAACAAAGAAATCTTAAAGTTGTAAAGAAATAGTATTCATATTAGATTCGTGTCATGTAATAATTTATGACTCATGGGAATTTAGGCAGGTGTTATTGACGGTATTTAACTTGTAGGATTCTAAAAATATAACATTCTGGTGTAATAATACGCGTTGTCGAGCGTAGGTACATTGTTTTATAGGTGTTAAAACAAAGAAATCTAAAGTTGGTAAGAAATAGTATTTCATATATAGATCAGTGTCATCGTAATAATTTAAGATAGTGGGAATTAGAAAGGTGGTTTGAGGTATCTAGTTTGGAGAACTCTAAATAATTACATTCTGGTGCAATAATAAAGCGTTGTCGAGAGTTAGGTAATTGTTATATGTGTTTATAGACAAAGAAATCAACGTTGTAGAATAGTATTATATTAGATTCAGTGTCATGTAATAATTAGGACTCCATGGGAAATTTAGACATGTGTTTGATGTATTTACCTTTGTAGGATTCTCAAAATATTACATTCTGGTGTAATAATAAGCGTTGTCGAGCGTAGGTACATTGTCATTGTTTATAGTTGTGTTATAACAAGTAAATCTAAAGTTGTAAGAATAGTAAATTCATATTAGATAGTGTCATGTAATAATTTAGACTCAAGTTGTGAAATTTAGGCAGGTGTTTTGTGGTAATTGTCTTTGTGGATTCTATAAAAATAATTACTTCTGGTGTTAATAAAAAAGAAATTCGGACCTAGGTAACACTCGTCATATGTGTTATAACATATAAATTTGCAGTTCTAAAAAATATTATTCATATAAGATCAGTTTCAGTGTCATGTAATAAATTAGACTCATGGGAAATTTAGGCCGTGGTGTTTGAGGTTTTACTTTGTAGGGTCTTAAAATATTACATTCTGGTGTATAAGAAGGCGTTTTGGTCGCGTAGTTACTTGTTATAGTGTATACACAAAGAAATCTAAGTTTGTAACGAGAATAGTTTTCATATTAGATCAGTGTCATGTAATAATTTTAGACTCATGGGAAATTTAGGCAGTTGTTTTTAAGGTATTTACTTTGTAGGATTCTAAAAAATATTACATTCTGGTGTAATAATAAGCGTTGTCGAGGCGGTAGGTACATTGTTTACAGTGTGTTATACAAGAAATCTAAGGTTGTTTAAGAAATTGTATTCATATTAGAGATAGTGTCATGTAATAATTTAGAACTCAATGGGAAATTTGGAATGGTGGTTT
Organism: Trachelipus rathkii; assembly: GCA_015478945.1. Lineage (NCBI taxonomy): Eukaryota > Metazoa > Arthropoda > Malacostraca > Isopoda > Trachelipodidae > Trachelipus > Trachelipus rathkii. Next base: position 33,751 of record JABUQX010115154.1, read on the forward strand.
TTGAGGTATTTAACTTTGCAGGATTCTATAAAATGATTACATTCTGGTGTAATAATAAATCGTTGTCGAGCTACATTCTGTTTTAATAATGTGTTAAAACAAAGAAATCTAAAGTTGTAAGAAATAGTAATTATATGATTAGATCAGTGTCATGTAATATTTTAGATCTAGGGAATTTAGACAGGTGTTTGAGGTATTTACTTTGGTAGAGATTCTAAAAATATACAATTCTGGTGTAAATTATAAAAGCGTTGTCGAGCGGTATGGTTAGATTGTTATATGTGTTATTAACACAAGAAATGCTAAGTTTTGTAGAGAAATTAGTATTCATATTTAGACTCAGTGTCATGTAATAATTTAAGACTATGGGAAATTTAGACATGTGTTTGATGTATTTCTTTGTACGGACTTCCTAAAATATTACTCTATGTATTATAGTTATTTTTATAATTCTTGGACTCAGTTATAATGTGTTATAACAAAGAAATCTTAAAGTTGTAAGAAAATAGTATTCATGATTAGATCAGTGTCATGTAATAACTTAGACTCATGTGAAATTTAGGCAGGTGTTTGAGGTATTTACTTTGTAGATTTCTAAAAATTTATTACATTCTGGTGTAGATAATAAGCGTTTGTCAGAGCGTTAGGTATCTGTTATAAATGTGCTTATAACAAAGAAATTCCTAAAGTTGTAAAGAAATAGTTTCATAATAGATATCAGTGTCATGTAAATTTTAGACTCATTGGGTATTATTCAGGTGTTTGTGGTATTTACTTTGTAAGGATTCTAAAATCTTACATTCTTGGTGTAACAATAAAGCTTGTGACGTAGGTAACATGTTATAATGTGTTATTAGACAAAGAAATCTAAAGTTGTAAGAAATAGTATTCAATATTAGATCAGTGTCCTGTAATAATTTAGACTCATGGGAATTTAGGCAGCTGTTTTTTGAGGTATTTACTTTGTAGGATCTAAATATTACATTCTGGTGTATTACAGCGTTGTCGAGCGTAGGTAAAAATTGTTATATTGTGTTATAACAAAGAAATCTAAAGTTGTAATGAATATTATTCATATTAGTCAGGCCATATCCGACTTTAGAACGTTCATACATCATCCACCTGTTTTAGGTATTTACTTTTGCAGGATTCTTTCAAAAAAACTTTCGGATTCTGCTGTAATAAAATCAAGCTTTGCGAGCGTAGGTACATTGTTATTTGTGTTATAACAAAGAATCTAAAGTTGTAAGAAATAGTTTCATATTAGATGTGTCATGTATACTTTGACTAGTGGGACAATTTAGACGGTGTTTGAGGTAAATCTTGTAGGATTTCTAAAAATTTACATTCTGGTGTAATAATAAGCGTTGTCGAGCGTAGGTTAATTGTTATATGTGTTACTAACAAGAAATTAAAGTTTGTAAGAAATAGTATCATATTGATCAAGTGTGATGTAATAATTTAGACTCATGAGGTAATTTAGGCGGTGTTTGAGGTATTTCTACTTTGTGTGAATGAAAAAATATTCATTCTGGTGTAATAATGAAGCGTTGTCGAGCGTAGGTAACTTGTTATATGTGTTAAAACAAAGAAATGTTAAAGTTGTAAGCAAGTAGTTTCATATTAGATAGTGTCATGTAATATTTAGACTAGTGGGAACTTTAGGACCAGGTGTTTGAGGTATTACTTTGTAGGATTTACAATATTACATACTGGTGTAATAATAAAGCGTTGCGAAGCGTAGGTAAATTGTTATATGTGTTATAACAGAAATCTAAAGTTGTAGGAAATAGTATTCATATGATCAGTGTCATGTAATTATTTAGACTCATGGGAAATTTAGAACATGTGTTTGATGTATTTAACTTTGTAGGATTAAAAATATTACATTCTAACAGTGTATAAGTAAAGCCGTTGTCGAGCGTAGGTACATTGTTTATATGTGTTATACACAAAGAAATCTAAAGTTGTAAGAAATAGTTTTCATATTAGATCAGTGTCATGTATATGTTAAGACTCAATGAAATTTAGGCGGTGTTTGAGGTATCTTCTCCTTTGTGGAATTCTAAAATATAAACATTCTGGTGTAATAATAAGCGTTGTCGAGCGTAGGTACATTGATTATAACTGTGTTATAGCAAAGAAATCTAAAGTTGTTAAAAATAGTATCATATTAGATCAATGTCATGTAATAATTTAGACTCATGGGAAATTTAGGCAGGTGTTTGAGGTATTTATTGAAGGAGTCTAAAAATAATTACTTCTGGTGTAATAATATGAAGGCGTTGCGAGCGTAGGATACATTGTTATACTTTTGTTTTTACAAGAATCTAAAGGATGTAAATTAAACAGTTCACATAGTAGAATCAGTGTTATGTAATAATTTAGAGCTCATGGGCAAATTTAGCGGTGTTTGAGTATTTTACTTTGTAGGATTTTTCCTAAAATATTACATTCTGGTGTAATTAATAAGCTTGTAGAGCGTAGGTAACATTGTTATACGAACTATGTGTTTTATACAAAGAAATCTAAAGTTGTACAAAATAACATTCATAGATCAGTGTCATGTCACACTTTAGATTCACTCAAAATTTTTGAACTATTTGTTTTTTGTATTATTTTTGTAGGATTCTAAACTTTCATATATCCGGTGTAAGTAATCAAGGCGTTGTGAGCGTAGGTACAGTTGTGATAACGTGTGTTATATAGAATAGAAATATCTAAAGTATTGTAAGAAATAGTATTCCATATTAGCTCAGTGTCATGTAAATAATTTATGAAAATCATGGTAATTTAGGCAGGGGTTTGAGGTATTTACTTTGTTAGGATTCTAAAATATTATTCTGGTGTAGTATAAAGCGTTTGTCGAGCGTAGTACGCATTGCGATACTACATCAACTGGTGACTCTGTTGCAGAAAGTAAGTTAAAATTTTTAACTTAAATTTAAATAAACTTCATACGCAATAGCAAAGTGAAAATTTAATTCTTATTTGTATTATAGCACCAAACACGGTTGTGGCGGTGTCTTCCATAAAAATGACCAACCTTACACCTCAAGACGGACCAAATCCACTTTACTCAGAAGAATACGAACATCTTTCAAACAGATTCATATTAGATTCAGTTTCATTAGAAACGGTAGACACGAATGATCCATTATTATTATCCACAAGTGGAAAAATCATCAAAACACTAAGTGGAAGAGATCTTATATTTAAAAAGAATGAGAAGACAAGTAAGTTTCCATTTTTCAACTGAAAATATCATAGTTTATTTATTAATTTATTTATTATTATTTTTTTTTTTTTTTAAATTAATTTAATATTGTTTGAATTCCTGTGGGTGAAATACAGAACTTAATTATTCCAAACAGAAGTTAAATATTTTAATGGCACACTAAATTGCAATTTTATATTATCTTTCAAAATATTCTCAGAATAATAAGCAATTCTTTCCAAACATAGCCTTTTAAGAAAGTTCATTGAATGAAAAGTATGGCGCCATAGTCTCACGATAATAAAATATTTACATCAAGTTTTAAGTTAGATAAGTTACAGAACTTTAATAAAAAAAAATTCACGGTAATCACGTTAGAAATTCTATATAATTAAATATATAATAACACTAATAATTATTAAATTAAGTACATATCGGTTTTCCCAAAGACAAAATATATCAATATAGAAATTGTTTCATCTGTTTAATTTGGTTTTCAAGTAAATGTCTGACGGTTTATTTTCCTTTATCCTCTTTCAATTTTTGCAATGATGCACATCTGAAAAAAAAAATTAAACAAAAAGTTATAATATAAGGGCATGATCCAATATTTGGGTTTTTGGCTGGGGCTGATCCCAGTTTTCAGCCCCACCTAAAAATGGACAAAATTCGGAATTTTCAGCTGATTTTGACTACATAAACACAAAGTAGCTTTTTTTTGCGCCTCTAAACTTGTTTTCCCCGGTGTTTTTATTGTGACTGTAGTCATAACTCAAAAATTTTAAATTTTTCAAATCCATGTTTTGACTTTTCATATAACTTTAGATTTTTTGCGCAAATGATTCAACTGAAATATGCATGATGGGTCATTACCCACAATAACTACGTATTACAATTTTCGAATTTTTATTTTGTTGGCTAGCGTTGTCCAATTCCAATACCAAATTTTTTTTAATTTTGAAAAGGTAAAAATTTAAAACTCTTTTGTCGTTTTTGCCGATCAACATCAAATTTTCAGAGCTTTTATATTTGGGCGAGATACATCTTTTTTTATTAGATAATTTCTTCTGTATAATGCATATGTTTTGCCTTTGGGCATGGTGGAACAAATTTTCAAAACAAAAAGTTTTTGAAAATTTTTTAAAAATTTTCTATTGAGTATACAAAAAAATTAATCTAAGAAAAAAGATGCCTCTTGCCCGACTATACAAGTCCTGACAACTTCTGATCGTCTTCGCGGCCGCCTCTGCTCCTCGGACATACCTGTCAACATCTTTTCCCTTCTTCACAATTCAAAAAAAATCGGGTTTGCGAAAATCTGCGCCACGTGCTCGCAGCACAAAAACTAAAAAAATTCGCAATGTCAATCACGTCATCTTATTTAGGGTAATCGGACCCATCTTGCACTATCCTTCGCAGCGTCTTGAGTCATCTTCGCAAACAAAAAACTCTGCAACGTCTGATCATGAAATAGGTGCAAAAACCATGGATTCCTTGCAAATTGACACACACATCTCTCGCAAAGCTTTTATCGCACTACGTCCAACCAGACCACCAACCACGAACAACGCTTTTTACGACGCGCACAACAGCAGCTACCCTTCTCTCGGTGTTTATATACCGTAAACTCGGCTTGAAAATCCCCGCAATTTTTATGCTCCATCCTTTTAGGTCGGGGCTGAAAACTGGGATCATAACACACCGAGCAAAACCCAAATATTGGATTCCATGCCCAAACGGCAATCTTTTAAAAACCAGAACTCCTTTACTGTATTTTTATATTAAAAGATTAAAACTATTTAGATTCCACTTAATTAATTTTAGACTTTGGAGGCTTTATTTTTAAAAGACTTTAGTCATCAAATTCGTACAAATGACCATCATTATTAATTTGTCATTTCAGATAAACTCGACATAAACGATATTGAATTGAGAATTAGATAAACATTTTGAAGACGCGAACGGTGGCATTTGTAATAGTGATTTTCTTTTCGACTCACCAGAGTGCCGAGTCAATCTGATTCGATGCTCTTATCAGGAAAGCTTGTGTCCCCAATAAACTGAAATTCCATTAGTTGGCTTTATCAAGAATTTTTTAATTTCAATTACATGTTAGTATTTTTAGATAAAGTTTTTCACAACCCTGTTTATAGTCATGATACTGAAATTTATACCATACATAGGCTTCATACGGACACAGCATTACAAATCAAATATTGATGTAGCATAATAGCTTATCCTAAAGGGTGCTTTTAAAGAGTGGCGTTTTGTTTATGCCCGATCTATCTCTGTTACTTACACACCGTGTCTTCCTAATGTATCTTTCGACTTCTGTATTAATGGTAACTGAAATATATTTACGAACCCCTACTTTTTTTTTATCTAGCTTGCAATTATTATTATTAAATTTTGACTAAGTTGGAATAATTTAAGACGTCATCGGAGAAGTTTTTAACTCTTTGTTTTCCCGACCAATAGTAAAGAACAAAATGGTGAACGAACAATAGTAGTTATCAAAAGTTTCTTTTGAAATAGAGATTGATGCATAAAACCTACGGAGGAAGGGTAATTCGTTTGACTTCTTATGCAAACCGTTCTTATTGTTATATAGACTATAAATGAATATTGAAAAGTAGGGCCGGATCTTACTTCATGGCTAACTGAAAACCATCTTTTGATACTGTGAACATATTACGGTGCTTGAAAAAAACCAAGACATGAGGTCAGGCAAGGATGCTGAAAAAAAATTGCTGTGGACCTCGAAGAGGTAAAACTCTGGGTCCATCATTTTAAATTAAAATTAACTTTGTGTATGCAACACTTTGTTTTTTTTTTTTTGTTTTTTTTTTTTGTTTTTTTGACTGGTCGCAGTTCTGCCCCACCCAAATATTTTTGCCCAGCTAGGAAAGAAATATTGATAGCTAGACTCTTAGAACCACTTGATAAATTTAAAATTAGCGATAGGGATGCTGTTCATATATTGACAGTTTGAGTTGAGGCACTAAATTTAAATCAGAGAGAATATATCATCAACCGCACGTCCATTAAAAGAGGTAAAGAAAAGTTTCGTAAGCAAGCAACATTAAGCGCTAGATCTAAATTTAATGATTCAAAATTAAACTATGTAGTTATTCACTGGACATTGTACAGAATCATAAATACTATTCTGAAGACTTTCAAAAGTTTTGAATGAATTTGCTTCAGAACAAAAATGATGAAAAAATTGGCAGAGAAAAGCTGCTTTTCAATGGAAAATTTTTAATTAAATGAAAATCACTTCTCTTACGGCTAGATATTAATCGGGAATATAAAAATAAGGTCATGAGAAATTACCGTACACAAGAGAAGAGAAAGCTTGGTACGTATAACAAAGCTTAGAGTAAACTCGTATATAAGATTCTCCCTATACATATATATATATACATTATACTATATATTATATTTATATTATATATATATATATAGTATATATATATAATATATATATATATATAGTATATATATATATATATATTATATAATATATATATAATATATATATAGTTATATTATACTATATAGTATATATTATATATATATAATAAAGATCTTTTTGTCTATTAAATCAGACAATTTTGACGAAAAAAAGTAAAATGTACATATCCATATTAATGTATACTTATATATGATATATATATGGTAATTATGATATTTAACTTCTAATACCAGAAAATATGACATCATAGTATCTTGACTTACGGTTTAGTCAACAATACTTCATAGTTTATTCTTTGATATCTTTGACAATATAAACTCAAAAGGGGTGTCCAGGGTATAAATTAAAAACCTTGCTCTTTCTTTCACTACAACTCACTTAATTCCATTGGCGCCCATAGACATTTTGCTCAATAATACTCTGGATGTTTACGTCCTGAATCTAATCAAAGTTGATCTCCTGCTGATAGGTCTTTAGCCTGTAATGAAACTTCAAATTATCTATATGGAAAAATGACCTACCAATTCTGCAACCGAAGATCTCTGGGATTACAAATTTGACGACGGGCTCTTTTTGTACAACCCGAAACCGGAACTGAAGGGCAGTATTTGTGTTAGATAATATACAAAGATTCTCCCGCGCACTCCGAATAATGCTCTCCAATACTCTATGGCATATATTCAAATTGACCTCATATTAGTAATAAATCTTTCAATAATTACTTGAATATTAAATGAAATCCAGTAAATGGAACAATTGGCGGAATCAAGAGACAGTCCAATAAATATTTAAAAATAATTTTAATAAAAAAAAAAAAATAAAGAATTGTTTACTGCTTCCTTTGAACATTTAATGAAACGCGAACTGTACGTCAACATATCAATACATTAATATGGATTTTTATACATATCAATGTATATGACGATTGGCCTAATATCTTCTAAGACAAAATCTAAGTTAAATGGTTATGAATCTCAGTATACCTATTAGTATAATTTAATATAAGAATTTATATGCAAAGATATAAACACTGGTAAAGTTTGTTAAATAAACTATAAACTTACATTTATATATACATGCGAAACATATATAATATTATATATTATATTATATATATATATATATTATATATATATATATATATATATATATTATATATAATAATATATTATATATATATATATATAAATATATAATATATATATATATATTATATATATCACTTATATATTATATAGTATAGTATATATATAATATACATATAGACATATGTTTATAGTATATATTGTTATACTATATATTATATATATATATATAATATATTATATATATATAATATATACTATATTATATATATATATATATAATAATATATATTCTTAACCAAATATATATAAAAAAATAATTTTAACAAGAAAAATATTTAATAGACATTACATTTAGATCTCAAACTTTATATCAATGTCAAAATAATCTTAAAATTCGAAAATTTCAAAAATGTCGATTTGTTTATGTATTTCAAACTTACAGATCAGCTGATCACTGACTAGGCGCTCCACAGTTAAATTTTATATTTAAAATATAAAGTTTAATCATGGGGACACTTTTATAAGTATGAAATACCAAACAAATATTTAAAAAACAAAATAAAATATATCATGAAATAAATTAGATTTATATTTATTATATAAATAATAGATATAAATATAATTTATTATGAATTACCTCAATACAAAATATCAACACAAGTACCTGAACGGCTGACGGAGTGTAGACGTTAAGCTTTCTGCAGTACATAGAAAACGGACACAAAAACACACGTGAGCCTATCACCACAAGATATTGCAAGCATAATTATATTACATTAAACTTTCCACCCAAGTTAGGTTATGGTGATAAAAAAAAAACGAAAATAAGAACATTTAAATAAATTAAATATTTTGAACTTCGATATTAGCACAGAAGAAGAATAAATAAATAAATAAATAGAACACTTAATTAGAGTATAATCACAGAAAACAACATTTAGCAACTGAGCACTTCTTATTGTAAAATTGATCGAGACAAATCACAATTGCAAGAAATACCAACCACAACGTATATCGCCTTCAAGCAAAAATATCAG
>JABUQX010115155.1:0-17500 GCA_015478945.1 Trachelipus rathkii
GGTGTAGGCAGAGATGGCATCGAAGTGAAAAGCATGATTGATTTCATTTTATTGGTGAAGAAGGAGATGCTTGAAGTATGTGTTGGATGTTAAATCCGCCAGTCGGAATGATGGTCGTGGATCATTATGTTGTTCTGCAAAATTGCCAGTGGGGGCTTGGATGGAAAGAAAAGGTATGAAAGGAAGTAGGTAAAATTAAGAGTGAGTTAAGTAAGGTAATAAGGATGGGTATGTAAGAGCACTCGTTAGTAAATCGGAATGTGAACAAGTTGATACTGAGTAAATGAAGGAAGCAATGAAAGAAAAGGGTGGAATGGAAGAATATGAATGGAACAGGAAAGTGGTGGAATGGAATGGAAGGACAGGGGTGAGTGGAAGAAATACCTGTGTTGCATAATGAGGGAGAAAACAAGAGGTAAATGAACAGTTTGGAAGGAGGATGAATGAGGACATACAAGGAAATAGAAAGCTCTTCTGGTGAAAGGTTAAGAAATGAGAATATGGGGAATCTGTTTAGAAATAATGAATAGAAGGAAGTGAACTGGATGTAAATGGATGGAGGGGGAATGGAATATGAAGAAGGATAAAGAATGGAGGAAGGAGTGTGAGAAGGAAGATTGCAATATGGAATGGAAGAGTGGAGGAAATGAAAGAGTGAGTTGAAGGGATTAAACTTGGTATACACCTTGTATAAGGGTAAGGGAGAAGGAACTGCAGAAACTATAGGGGAATAAGTTTACTGAGTGTCGTAGGGAAGGTATGTGCTGGTATTTCGGTCGAAAGAGTGCGTCGAGTGACCGGGAGGACTGGATTGGTGAAGAACAAGGTGCGTTTAGGAGTGGTAGTAGAGGATGTAGTGGATCAAATCTTACATTGGGAAACAAATGATTGGAGAAAATGAGGGAGAAGAAGAATAAATGATATAGGTTTTATGGATTTAAAATAGGAAGGATAGAAAGAAGGGGAAGGGTGGTGGTGAAGGAAGAATGGAATGGAAGGATGAAGACAGGGTTGTGTTATGTCCCTGGTTATTCAACTTGTATATGGACGGGGTTATGAAAGAATGGAGGTGGGATGGTGGAAATGGTGTGCAGAGTTTGAATCTGAGTGGAGGGAAACCCACCTATTATATGCGGGATGATTTGGTTCTTTGTGCGTATGAATCTGAAGAGAGTTTGAGAGGATTTGATAGAGAGGATTTGGCAGGGTGTGGAAAGGAGGGGCTTGAAAGTAAATGTGGAGGTGAGTGGTTAAGGAAGGGAGGGAGGGACACCAGTGGAAAGGAAAGGAATAATGAAAGAAGAGGTGGAAAGGTGGATGGAATGATGGAAAGGGAATGGTGGGGGTGGCACACCGGAATGGGACAGGTCTTGAGGCAGGGTCTACATGGCATGTTGTTACCTGCGTTATTGTATGGTAGTGACTATGGTCTGAATAAGAAGTATAGGGATCTAAAGTTCAATGTGTTCAGATGGACAATCTTAGGGTGTGTTAGGTGTGAGGTAAGAATTGATAAAGAGAGGAATGAACGTATTAGAGAGTGGTGTAGTTGAAGAAAGGTAAAATGAGAGAATAAATGAAAGTATGTTGAGATGGTTTGGTCATGTGGAAGGATGAAATACGGTTGGTTAAGCTGGATGTATAGTGGTGAGTGTTAATGTGTTAATGCTGTATAATCAAGAGAAAGTGGATTGAGCCGGTGAACGAATGTCTGGAAGGAGAGAAATGTGAGTTTGGCAGAGAGGCGAGAATAAAGGTGCATGATAGGAGAGAAATGGCGGGGTTTGGTATGGGGCATGGTTGCAGCCCACCTGGGCCAGGGGATGCAAACCCCACATTGACGATTTACTATAGTGAGGGTCCGTCATGGTCCCATGATGCTCTAGGGTGGGTTTTTCTCTGTCTGTGACGAGCTCTCACCAATTAATGGTACACAGAGGGGGGCGGTAAGGCTGGGCTTCTTTTCGACGTTTGTCATGTTCTCCAACTGCTTTTCTTTCCGATGCTTGTACAGCACCTACCCCCAATCTTGGGGCAAAGAGGAAGGTGAAGAAAGAAAGAAAAGAAGAATATATATAGTATATATATATATATATATATATATATATATATATATATATATATATATATATATATATATATATATATATATATATATATGCTTAAAGAATATATTTATATAGTAAAAATTATATAACCTAACGTTTTCTGTAGTTCGATTCCAGGATTAACTTTAACATTTAAAAATCAATCTAAATTCACAGATGCCGTCTCCGCCATCCGATATGGGCATGAACTGCCGCCATTTTAATGGGTTAAAAGCGTTATTTAATGTTATTCTTACCTTTTTCGTTTTAATTTTGCATAATAATTTCATTTATTTGACCAACTTTCGCCAAAAAATAAGATATTTTTATCGTAACATTATAAAATTGGCAAAAATAGAACGTTTCAATAATGTTAACTCGTGTTCTAAACAAAGTCTATAATGTTAACTCGTGCTGAATATGTTATAAGTTATTAATATTATTATTATTATTATTATTATTATTATTATTATTATTATTATTATTATTATTATTATTATTATTATTATTATTATTATTATTATTATATAATTTCACTCTCAATGTATACAACGTATACATATACAAGATATGCAGTACAGTATTTAAAAAAAAAATTTCGTGTCAAAAATTTTCATTTTTGAGATTTTTCCTGATATACCATAAAACTATAAATGAATTGTTTCTAATTTGAATAAAGTTTTTCAAAAATTTGAGATGATTATTATTATTATTTTTATTATTATTTTTATTTTTATTTTTATTATTATTATTTATTATTTATTATTTATTATTTATTTATTATTATTATTATTATTATTATTATTATTATTATTATTATTATTATTATTATTATTATTATTATTAATTCTATTTTGTTTTCCTTATATTTCAAATTAGGGTGACCGAACAATGTCAGAAGGAAAATTTAGGCATTATTGTGCAGTATAAAGTTAAAGTGAAATTAATTTTAGGACCTTTAGTTGGGTAAGTATCAAAGTGCTCAATTTTAAAAAAAAATTATAAAATATAATATTTATAATAATAATTATAATAATTATAAAAATAATAAAATAGATGAATTATGCAACTAAAATGTTTAATTAAAAATTGCATATATATATTCTCATAGATTATTAACATTAACAACTTAAAATAACTTAGAGATCTTGACCCGTTGCTCTATAAATAGCTGAAACTATGTGTAAATAGCTTCACAAAAATAACTAAAAACCTCCTGGGTATAATTGAGAAAAAAAAGTGTTTTTTCTTTTTAAATAAAAATTTATTAATGCTCTTTGTCTAAAGGTTTTTATCAATTTTTCGCTCTTCTTTTTATCTGTTCACCAAGTAGTGCATCTATTGAACAGTTTTTTGTGCATTCTAATATTTCTGGTCTATGCATAAGAATAAACTTGTAAGCTGGTAAATATATACAGACTTTAGAATAAAAAGCAAAAGGAACCTGAAGAATTTTAAGAATTCTAATAAAAATATATATATATAGCCCACACACAACTGGTTCAAAATGATCGGAGAAAATGAGGCAGAAGAAGAACAAATTGTATTTAGGTTTTATGGATTTGGCAACAGGCGTATGATAGGGTTAATAGGAAGCCCTATGGCAGGTGTTGGTGATATGGTGCTGGTGGTGGTACTCTGGAATGGAACCCGCGCCATGCATGACTCTCCGATAGTGAGGCGCAAAGAATAAATGGTGTCGCTGCGACTGGCCTACTGAAGTGGATGGCGACGGGTCGGTAAGCCATGGCCCTTTGGGTTTATTTTGACCTTTTAGTGCATGATGGGCCGGGCCGGTGTTATGCTGAGGTGGGGCGGCGCAGGAAATTGGGTGCAGCGCAGGAATGATGAGGATGGAGCGGAGGCGCCCACCGCCGCGCGCGGATGATTGTCCCTGTGTGGTGAATCTGAAGAGAGTTTGGAGAGGACTGGCAGAGATTTGGCAGGGTGTAAAAGGATGGGCTTGAGGACAGTCCAGATAAGAGTAAGGTTATGGTCAGGAGTGAGGACAACATCAGTGGTGCTCATGGGCTTGGTGACGGGCGGAGCAGCCGGAACGCGTCTGAGCTTAAACATGCTGGACGAGAAGCGAACGGACGATGCAGAGTGCAGCAGGAAAGTTGTGGAACGGCGGTGAAGGTGGCTGGTGCAATTTAAATCGTTGGTGAACATAAAAGGAATCCCAAGTCTTGAGTGCAAAGAAGGTCTCACATGAGTGGCGATGGTTACCTTATTGTATGGGGTAGTGGAGATCATGGTCTCATTAAGAGCATAGATCTGAAACTAATGTGTTCAGGATGGACACCTAGGCATAAAGTATGTGGAAGAATTGATAAAATGAGGAATGAACGTATTAGAGAGTTGTGGTGGAAGAAGGGGTAAATGAGAGAATAAACAAAAGTGAAGGTTGAGATGGGTTTTTGGTCAGCGTGGAAAGGGCGAATGATAAAGCGAAGCCGTCGCTGGACGCAGTGCTGGCGCGTCCACCGGCCGGGGCACCCGTTGCGCGCATTTGAGCCTGGCGGAACCGTTCGTCTGGAAGGGAGAGAAATGTGAGTTTGGCAGAGGCGAGAAGAAAGGTGTATATTAGGAGTGAATAGCGGGGGATTGTGAGGGGGTATGGTTGTGGCCCACCTGAGCCAAGGGATGAACCCTTACATTGGCGATTTATCATAGTGAGGGTCCGTCGCGGTCCCATGAAGCTCTAGGGTGGATTTTCTGTCTGTGACGAGTTCTCACTAATTAATGGTACAGAGGCTGGGCTTTCCTTTCGACTTTTGTCATATTCTTCTACTGCTTTTCTTTTCTCGATGCATGACATGCCCCTACCTGGGTCTTGGGGCAAAGAGATAGATAAAGAAAGAAAGAAAAAAAGATATATATATATATATATATATATATATATATATATATATATATATATATATATATATATATATATAGTTATATATATATATATATATATATATATATAGCATATTGGTTACATATATATATATATACATATATATATCAGGTAGCACTTCCGTTTTTTAGTCCGCTAGTCCGCTCCGAGCGGACCACCAGAAATAGGGTGCGGACCAGCGAGAAAAGTGAGACGTCGAAGAAGCGGATCCTTGCACGTGCGGACCAAAAAAGTTTCCGCTCTTTTGTTCCTATTGCACCCTTTTTGAAAAATGAAAGCATAGTTTACTTATTAAGAATTCTTATTTGTTAGAATAAAATAAAATATAATTTTATTTAAGTTTTTTATTAAAGCAATTATACTTTTAGTCTAAGACCTATTGTTTTTAATAATTAAACTTCTTAAACCAATCTCAACCTCCTTAATGGTACCATATATAATAAATAAACATTTAAATTGATTTTTATAGACTGGTTGGTTATTACCCCCATCTATAGTCCCAATTTAATTTGCATACAATGGTAAATAGCTGTAAGCAACACTTTAAAATCAATTCTGTAAAACTCAAATATATATATATATATATATATATATATATATATAGAGCATATATATATATATATATATATATATATATATATATATATATATATATATATATATATATATATATATATATATATATATATATATATATATATATCTACCAAGTTGATATCGTAGGATTAGCATCTAATTTGCAGGCGTCGAGGCTTTCAGGGATTCTACTAAAGTCTTGAACGGAATAGACCTTCTTGTGGGTGGACAGGGTGGTCAAAATGTTTCTGAAGGGAGGCAGAATGATTTAGGTGAGACCTTAATTAGCAATGGATTGCTGGAAGCGAACTAACACCAGCACTAATCTCACCAAGGACATCTTTCCCTTCTGGCATAGGCAGAATTTGTTGAACTTGTTCATAAATATAATACACCTCTCCCTAGTTCTGTTGCTGCAGAGCGAATATTTAGTATCGGTGGGGATATTTTGAGGGCAAATAAATTAACTGCTTTTAATTTTGAGCAGCTAATCTTTTGAAAGGTAATATGGATCTCGTCCTTTTGAAGAAGATATTGAGGGAGGAAGAGGAAAACTGAGAAAAGCATTAATTATATTTTCTATAAAATTATAAAAAAATTAAGTTTATCAAAATATAATATTTAGCATTTAATATTAAAACCTTTTTTTGTGA
This sequence comes from Trachelipus rathkii, assembly GCA_015478945.1. Classification (NCBI taxonomy): domain Eukaryota; kingdom Metazoa; phylum Arthropoda; class Malacostraca; order Isopoda; family Trachelipodidae; genus Trachelipus; species Trachelipus rathkii. The sequence continues at coordinate 6,222 of JABUQX010115155.1, forward strand.
AGTCGCACATTATTGGCGGAAGACTTGCGATAGCGGAGGTTTGATGGTCTGAATAGGTGCGAAGGAGCGCTAGCGGACCACCCGAGGTGCCGGAGGTGTGCTAGCCGACTACCCCTAAATGAGCGGGTGCCCACCTTCATATATATATACATATTATTACATATATATATATATATATATATATATATATATATATATATATATATATATATATATATATATGAGCATATATATATATATATATATATATATATATATGAGGAAAATTTTGAAAAGTTATTCACAATGCATCGAAGTTTTGGTGACCTTTGTTTCATTAGCTTTCTTTAAAATCTATGAAGAAAGTGATGGGTTTATTCTGTCCTTGACTATGGTTGTTATTAATGATTCATCCAGTAAATTTTTGAAAAGAGTTACAGTATTTGTTGTGTGAAAATTGATGTCACTTGTAAATTTGGTTTTATTAGTTTACATATGACAGAGCGCACAAATCTTCATTTCATTCAGGATTTAATAATGGGCACTTTTGAAATAATTTTATAAAATTTTATCTGAAAAACGTGGGATAGTTTTGTGACGAATTGCTCTAGGCCTGTATAAACTATTGAAACTTTAGTTGTAAATAAATAAAAATGAATTTGTCTGTTGAGTCAAAACAAGATCTTTGGTTTAACAATTGTATTTGAAATGTAACTTGTTAGGCATCAAAAATGTTACTGTGAAGTTTCCATTTAAATTAAACCAGAATTTTTCTTAAAAGTCATCATTTTCTTGTTTTATACATTATTATTATTATTATTATTATTATTATTATTATTATTATTATTATTATTATTATTATTATTATTATTATTATTATTATTATTATTATTATTATTATTATTATTATTATTATTAGAAACGAAACAGAAAAAAGTCACAACGTGCGTGACCCAATCAGTAGGTCCTACCATCCTCATAGTACACAGCTACCGACTACTACTACCACATTCGACAAGGTTTTATTACATGCTTACAGGAATGTTGGAGGGTGGACTGGACACTCATTGGGAGATAAGCTGCGAAGTTGTAAGCGCTTTGTCAGGTCTTGACAATTTAACAAGAGAGAACCCCACTATCTGTTGGTTTGCCGCTCCTACGCTCCCTATCCCGTTCATCATATTCAAGTTGGTTGTACTGCCCTGACGGCTACAAGACGAAAGTACTTCCCCAAAGTCTGTAGCATCCCCTTAGGGAACCGTCTTTCATACATCTTGTCAGAGTCCAAGTCCTTCCGAAGCCACGTTATTTTTGCCTCTTTACGTGAACTACCTCTGATGTTTAAGATCTAATTTTCTAGACTGTTTTCTAGACTGATGTTGGATCCCAACCCAGTATTGCCATATTCCAATGAACAGTGTCAACACCTGTACAGCTACTCAAAAAAAATTACGATTATTATTATTATTATTATTATTATTATTATTATTATTATTATTATTATTGCAGAGATCTTGTTGCTGAGCTTCCTTTTACTCTTATGCATCCAAAACCTGAAGAAGAACCAGAACCTCCAACGCGAACATCAGCTCAGACATCGTCTGCACAAGATGCAAATCCTTCTGTAGATACGAATCTGATCGAATTAGACCCGTAAGTAATTTATATATATATATATATATATATATATATATATATATATATATATATATATATATATATATATATATATATATATATATATATATATATATATATATATATATATATATATATATATATATATATATATATATATATTTGAAAAAAAAATGTTCTGATAAAGAAAAGTTACCAGATTGGTTTTGCCAGTTTTTGGCATCCTTACATTAATTCTTGCCAGTTCTGGATCAATTGAAAGAATTTTTTCTACTTTTGGTCTCGTTTGATCAAAAGTTCGAAATAGACTTTGGTCAGAAAAGCTCAAAAACTTGTAAGGATATATAAATATCTAAGACAGGTTAGAAGCCAGATAGTTACTAATGTGAAACAAAACTGGAAAATATGTTTCATTCACTGACTTAATTCAACCCATTGTTTCAAATTAGTTTTATGCTTTATTGTATACTATATAAATTTATAAAATATTGGAAATTCAAAATATATTCTAGTAAATTTATAACCAAAGAGGAAAGAATTTACTTTTTTTATTTACTGAAAAGTTTTTTTTAAGTAATTTTAGTAATGGAATTTAATTATTATCTTCTAGTCAATAAAATTTAAAGATACATTCATTTGTATTTTTGTATTAAATTTTAAAATCTATTTTTTTCATTTTCATTTATTTCAAATATTTAAAAGGTATATATATCAGTAAAATCTTAAAGAAAATGCCACTAGGCTCACTAATAATGAAAAATATAGTGCTAATATTGTATATTAGTAATTTTTAAAAATCTCTCAAATTGTTGAAAAGAACAGTTTTGGCATGGTTTTTTTAATGCCAACCCTGGTTATAGCGTTACATGTGCGTCATAGAAAGAGTACCATTTTCAAGACCAACCGCTAGGAATTAGTCGTATGCTTACGTACCATTACATAAAGTATGCCACTTTCTATTTAATCACTGCATGCGAAATGCTCTTTGTAAATAAAACATTGTCACGTGAAACGCAGATTCCTAAAAATTCCATATCGCTCACCGTCAGAGAGGACCCAAGGTTAAGGGCTTACAAAAGACGCACTGCACAACATTTACTCATGATTGTCACTGAAAATTTTTTGGGAAGAATGTTTTAACAAACAAAATAATAGGGTGTTGCTAGCTCATTTAAGGATGCGGCAGAGCTCGTAACGCTTGTCCAAAGAGGTTATCATGCGGCTTCTTTGATGATTTAGTGGGAATGAGGCTCGATGGGGTCAGCTAGACTAATCATTTTTGTGAAAAAAGGTGTTAAAACGTTCGCAACCGTGCGCCACCAGACGCTGAACCATTGAAAATTTCAACAGGATTCAGCACCGGCACATAAAGCAAGGTCTACTCAACTTTGGCTCAGGGACATTGTTCTCCATTTTCTTACGATTGACCGTATGGAGTATAAACGATAAACGAGTGCAGCAAAGAACTTTCCGATGGAGGTTGTGAGTGCAGCAAAAGACTTAAGGCTTGTGTTAAGGCAAAAGGCAGTCATTTTGAATGACGTGTTTTATGCAGTAATAATTAATTATGGTTAATTATTATATCGTGTAGATATTAAATTGAATTGTTTATTTATTTTTATTTCACACCACCAATTGTGTGTAACTATTTTTTGAATACATTATATATATATATATATATATATATATATATATATATATAGAAGAGCATATAGAAAGAAAGAAAGAAAGAGAAAGAGCATATATATGAGTGAGTATATATATATATATATGAGTATCAGAGAGAGAGAGAGAGAGAGAGAGAAAGAGAGAGAGAGAAAGAGAGAGAAAGAGAGAGGAGATATATATATATATATATATTTAAAAATAATTCTTTTAACGTGCTTTATCCCCATTTCAGAGGTAAACACGGGGACCACAGAAATCGAACTTCAAGGCCGGCTATCCCAAACCAAACCAGCGCCACCAACGTTCGCAGTCGAGTTTTAATTTCACCCTGGTTTCAGATAAAACTCCAACTGCTACCGGAGATTTGAACCAGCGCCCTCTCGCAAGAGGAGGCGAATCAACCTCCTGCGCCACGAGGTATATATATATATATATAAAATTTACTTTTGTAGTTTTGGTCCCCAAATTACTAGAACATCTACTATCTCGAAATTGCGAATACGTTGCACTCATAGAATGATATTTAATTTATTTCACAGTTAATGTTCATTTTTTCATTAAGTTGACAGAGACGGAGTAGAAATTGTGCCCGATCCTGGATGATGATATTGATTTTGATGCTGATTTAGAGCCAGATTACCCTTAAAGGAGAAGATTCTGAATTCTAAACAGATTTGCTTTTATATATATATATATATATAGGATGGAGGAGTATATATATATATATATATATATATATATATATATATATATATATATATATATATGGCTCATGTCGATTATCCCTATCCAATGAAGCTGAAGTCAAATATTTTTACATATTTACATTATCGAACAAAATGTAGAACGGCGCGCTCATAGAGACAAGAGTTTGAACTATTTTCCTATGTATTTTTATAACTTGCTGTTTTGTTGTGTTTTGACAATGATTCGGTCTCTGGCTGTACAAGAAATTTCTTGGCTTTCAACTTCGCTCACTGGATTTTTTATTTTGATAAAACTATAATAATAATAATGATGATTATGATGATTTTTTTAGTTTTGAGGGCATGAAATAATAATAAATAATGTTATTATATATATATTATTTTAATTTTATTATTATTATTATTATTACTCAAACTTGCGTCAAGGTATGAATTATAGTTTCTTTTGAACAATAACCAAAGAATATAAATATTATTAGTCTCTTTTATATATGTACCATATTCTTTTTATATGTCATTCCGTAATTATATATATATATATATATATATATATATATACATATTATTATTATATATATATATATAGAAAAAAAAAAAAATATATATATATATATATATATATATATATATATATATATATATATATATATATAATCAATTTTCATACTCTTATGGTAATTTAGATAATTTTTATTGAATTGAATTTTTTATGTTAAAAGTAAAATGGGTTAGTAGAGATAGAGAATGAAATATTGTTTTCCGTTTTTATATTAATTAATTGATGGTGACTAATATTTTTTATATATTTTAAATGGTGAAACTGGTGAAGTGTATACTATATTGTTTTAGTTTTAGATTTAAGTTCCTATTTTAAAATTTATAAATTTGATCGCTCATACTCCAATAAAAACTTTTTTTCTAATAAAAGAAAATCGAAATGATTTAATTAGTGTATTGAAATTGTATTAAAATAGGTAAAGGAGAAGAAGATTGATAGATAAGGAGTCAAAAGTAACTTTTAAGAGATGATACTTGGCAATAACATGGTAATTAGTATTGGACGAATGATTTGTAGTTATAAGAAAGATATAATTGCTTTACTTCTCATTTCCATTCTATTCTGCTGGCAGATTTTATATATATATATATATATATATATATATATATATATATATATATATATATATATATATATATATATATATACTGAAAATGTGAAGAAAATTCTAAAATTCTTTGTGGTATATGTTTTTCGTATTAAGAAGTTCAATACATTATCAGTACATTCACTGGGTATGCATGGCTGTTTTTCAAGGAGGGATAGAATTGTACAATTTTGGCTACACTGTGTGACTGGAGCCCATCTAGCTACGGGGCTCTAGGTTGTCGCGTTCTTCGCCTATAGCATAGTATAAACCTGTTAGGAAATGCATTGTTATAAAAGTTATGAAAGTTTGGATTACGATCCTGAATGTGATAGGATTTCAAGTCAATTGATTTTCTAATTTCTTTTCAGAAAATATATTTATAGCATGCTCCAGTAGCATCATCCGTCCTGCTATATGTAAGCTCCTGTGTCTGGTCTTGGTAGGAAAGGCCAGGGACCCCACAGGGAATCAACCAGTATTGATGTGAAAGTCGAAATAAAATATTTGGTAAGTTAAAGGCCGACCGACATAAGCTGATAAGGTTTGTCATGGAAAGTGAGGAGGAGAATAGAAGGAAGTATGTTCTAGAATACCAGTTGTGTACATGTAAGAATGAGCATAATGGTTTAGTCTGTGGTGGGATAGTTTGAGAGAGAGGAAAATGAGGCTTGTAGATTCGCACGAGTCCTTCTTAGAGGAGGAAATTTGATGCGATCATCAGAGAGTTTGGAAGGACAACAATGCATGTTGTAATGGGGAAAGTATAAGGAGAGTGATGATGCAACAGTTCCACCACATAAAAGTGATATGTGGAGAGAGAGAGAGAATAGGGCTTAATAAAGCAAAAGCTCTTTAATTCACCACTTCAAGATGCGATGAGTACTCCGTACTGGGTGGCGTAAAGAAATTCCAAAGAAGAAGCCACATAACACCTAACCTCTTAGTAGTTTGTTTAGTGCAAGAAAAAATTAATCTTTCCAAGACAGATCATGAGAAAAGGAAATTCCAAGTATATTTAGGAAAGGGAAAGCCTTAAGTTGTGCGTTTTCAAAGAAAATGTTATAGTTGTGAGGAAGATTTATCTAGTAGATAGATAGATTTGAAGTGTTGAAAGCCACCATGTTTTCTCAATCCCAATTAGAAATGCGAGAAAAGATCAGAAGTTGGTTTCTCCATGGTCGTCCTCCTAGCAGTGATTATTTGAAGTCGAGTGAAAAGGAATAATGAAGAGCGTGATTGTCAGCTTCAGTGAATAGTGGATGATGTGACAGAGGTCATTGATGAAAATTGAAGTGTTGGAATAGAACACAACCCTTATTAACAGCACTATTAATAGATTTAAAGGATGATCAGTGGCCAATTACAAAAGCTGCTATAGAACGACCAGAAAGGAAATTGGAGAGAATAATAAGACATCAAAAGAAGAGAAGTTTCGATATCAAAGTTTTGTGCCAGACTTTATCAATGGCTTTCGATATGTCTTAACACTACAATGAAAGATTCACCAGAATGCAGAAGAGCAGAGAACCAAGAATTAGAGAGAAAGGAAAGATCACCAGTAGGGCTCTTTTTACGAAAGCCATAATGGCGATCAGAGATAAGATTAGAGGAATTAAAGTGTTTCCAAATCTTCCTGTTAAGGATAGATTGAAAACTATAGAATTAACGGAGGTAAAGGGATATGACTATTGTTAGAGATTTGAGAGGAAGGAAAGATTGAAGTGGAAAAACCAGACGAAATAATTTATCAATGCAGGTTACAAGATTGGAAATACAAATCTTAATGATAGGTGGAATACCATTAGGACTACACACCTTCTTAGTATTAAGCTAAGAGAGCGCAGAATAACATGTTGAGGAGAAATTACAATATGAGGCGTAAAAGCCTTAAAAGGGATCTAGAAAGGATTAGCTCCGAAATCATCTAATGTGGAATTAGAGGCAGAGATTTAAAGATTTGAGCGAAGAGTTTAGCTTTAGCGGAAGGAAGAGCAGTAGTTATGCCGTCAGAAGAGGCTAGAGTAGGAAGCAAAGTTAAAAGTCAGAAAGAGCTTTTAGTGTCCTTGAGAATAGATTTTGAATGATTAGGAGATGAAATATAAGTTGTATGAGTAGATTTGAAGATGAAGATAATTCCTTAAGGCAGCTTATATCACAAGAACAAAGTTATATCAAAATTTCTTAGTTTTAGTTGAAGGAAAAGAATACGGGATATACGCCTCCGTGTCTGAGAAAATTACCTCAGTCATGTATTTTGTTCGCACTGAGGGACCCGTCCTCTACGATACGATACAAGGAAATCAAAGAAATCATACGAGTTTGCTGCACGGGCGCCAAAAAAATGTTTCTTCTCGACAAACGTTGGTCTTTTTTGCTGAAGACTTTAAGAAATAGAACAGGGTGCAAATATATGAAATTGATCAGAGAGACCCCGAGGCGTAAAGAGTAACAGTTTATGGAAAAGGATTAGGATTAGAGTTTAAGGAAAGGTTAACAATGTTGGTTTCGTCTCCAAGACGATCAGGAACACGGGCAGGGAGCTTCACCATCTGCTCAAGGTTGTTCTGGATAAAGAAATGTAATGCAAGTTCACCAGCTACAGCATGATCGGAACAAGTGAATTTATCCATAGATTGACAGGATTTCTGATACCGTAAATTGAAAATTCAGAATACTCCAAACACGAGTGGAAACAACGTCACTTTGCATATAAGCACTGCCACCTTCATTGGTTGAAAATTGAGGATAGCAAGGAGCAGAAAATTTGGGTTTGCTAAGAGAATGTTCAAACACCTGAGATTTAGTTCAGATTTAAATGTGAAGTCTAGAGGAGGAAAAGTGATGTTCATCAAGGTACAAATTAGATTAAAGCACGCGAAGGTTGTACAAATTGATAAAGAAAGAAGCCTGTGTTCGATATACCAGAACAAGTCTTTAATTCCGTAACGGCACTAACCCCACCACCATAGGCCATCAACTTCCAAGTAGTGATAGGGGATGAATGGATGAGGGGCTATTTTTGGAAGCCATCCTCTTGGCTTTTCCGAAACTGTTAATTTGTGCCAGTTTTATAAAGCTGTTAAAAGATAGTATAGTGTTTGGTTTGTGATTAAAAGAGTTCCAACTGGACAAGCAAATAGACGCCTGTGTAAGAAGGCATGGAAATGTGGCTCGAAAAAGAATAAACCATTGAAGATCAAAATATAACGGAATGTTCCCTAGCATTCCATATGCCCAATAGAGAGTAATCTCATCGTTTCATACAGCTTCTAGGGCATGGAGGACTTACATTTTTCTCAGTTAGATCATCAATTGGCAGAGTTGATTCTATTTTGGCATTCTAAAGTATCAGAAGGTTGACTAAAAGAAGTGGATGGATAGTCTGGACTTTGGGGGATACCACTTGAACAGTCTAATGCACTTGAATTTTCAGATGATTTTAAAAGCATATTTAAACGTGGAACATCCCTAAGCAATTTATTTTGCTTATTTCTCTATTCTTTTGCCAAAGCTCTATATATATACTGGAAGTCGCTGTCTTCCATCCATTGTACCGGTAGGTCAGGAAGCGTATTTAATCATCAGAAAGATTTATGCATAAATTACTGCACAGAATCTGTTCGAAAGCAAAACAACACAATACAAACTGTAAATGTTGGCACATGGCAGGTTGTTGCTGATCTACATGGATTCTTGTTTCCGAATGTCGCTGTATTTCGTATCTTTTTCAGAAAATTCATTAAAAATTGTAAAATTCTAAATTAATGACATAATTCATAATTAACCTTCAAATTTGATACATATATAATACTTGAAAGAATGTCCATTCCAAGGGTATGTACCGTGTCTAACTTTTTATCTGTAACAACCACTCTTAATTAATTTTGAATTGGGAAAGCTTATTTTATAACGACGTCAATGTTACATCATATTTCATGCCTTACTCATGATCGCTCGATTGGTACCCATCAATCCCTCCACTTGCATAAATTGTAAAAAGTTAACCGTGTACAAATAACAAACCAATCAAATTAAAATTTATGAATATTAAATTTTCAAAAATAATCAAGATACTGTAATATAAAAGTTTTAAAAAAAAAAAATTTGTAGCGAGTGAGTATTATCAAATAACAAGAAATAAAGAGAGAAATAAATAAGCAAGAAAGACATTTATATTTCAAACAATTAGAAGTGCCAAAGAAGTTGTATGCATGTCAAGTGTAAGTTAAAGTGTTTTTTATGTACAAAGATTCTAAAATTATAAGTTATCTGTAGAAGAATTTTGGATAGTTGAAAAGTTCTGAAGAGATATAGAATGTTTAATGAGGATATAGTAATTCTGATGGCAGAATTCTCAGGTTGAGAGATATGGAGATTAGTTCAAATAGAAATACTTATATATTTGAAGGCTCGCGCATCTTCAGTTATAGGTTAGTTTTTTTCTTTTTTTTCCGACCTCCCCCTTTTTGTTAATGTCTCGTCTATTTATTTATTACCATGTTATTTTTATTTTTTGTTCTTTGATAATTCTCATTTGCTGCCATTTTTTAAACTTTTTACGCTATGTTATCCTAATAATTTTAAACTATTAAAGTTGTGTGGTGTGAAGAAAGCGCAAATGAGAGAATAAAAGAGAGTAAGTGCATTGAGATGGTTTGGTCATATGGAAAGGATGGCTGATATTTGGTTGGTTAAGCGGATGTATAGTGGTGAGTGTGCTGGGAATCGATCGGCTGGGAGACCGAAAAAAAGTAGATTGAGTCAGTAAAGGTATGGGAGTTTGAAAAAGGCGAGAAGAAAGGTATATAATAGGAGCGAGTGGCTCGGTTTTGTGAGGGGGCTATGGTTGTGAGCAGCCTGGCCCAAGGGTAGAACCCTATATTGACGAGATACCACAGTGAGAGTCTATCGCAGTCTCGTGAAGCCCAAGGGTGGATTTTTTCAGATTGCGACGAGATCTCACTAAGGCTATGAAAAAGGAGACTTTCTTTTTGATCTACATCATGTTCTTCTTTTCTGTTTCCGGTGTATGTTGCGCACCTCACCCCCAATCTGGGGAAAGGAGGTAGATGTTGATGATTTAAATATTAATTTAATCAATTTTCATTTGTATATTGTTAACTTTTTGGATCCAGTTTTACAACATATATGTTCAGATGATGTGTTGAACTTCTCAATATGAAACGTTTACTACATAACGAATTTTGGTATTTTCTTCACACTTATTTTCTCATTAAAGATTCGGTTCCCAGAGGACTGAATATATATATATATATATATAACATATATATATATATATGCATATAAGCAACATATGTATGCTAGCCATAATAATAGCCAGCAACATATTCTTCTGTAATAATATGTATAGCAACAATAATATGGCACCCATAACAGCCTCCAGCAGCCAACCTTGCTGCCAACAACAACTGGCACTAGCTGCCTTCTTGCTATTCCCTAACTGCTTCAACAACTGTAGTAGTATAGCCAATATATATATATATAATAATAATAACACCATGTAAAACATTTATATTTTTGTTCCAGTCAACATTAACCATTCATCCGGTTCTTCAACCTTCTTCTTTTAGCAACAGCATCCAACCAACTCTTCAGTATGCTAACTTTCTTTCTTTTAATAATAATAATAATAGCATATACAGTAATAATATAATAATATAATATGTAATAATATAACCATATATAGTAACCTTAATAATATATATATACGCCAGCAACGAGATAATAATAACCTAACAACAACAATAATAATAGCCTTAGCGCTGGCCAGCCAGCAACCAAGGCAGGGGTAAGGGTTGTAGCAACAACAGCAGCAGCAGCCAACTGCCAATAAGCAGCAGCAGCAGTAGCAGCAACAGCAGCATGCAGCAGCCAACAGTATGCAGCATGTAACCAACCAGCCAGCCAGCAATATATATATAATATTATATATATATATATATATATGCCCACCTCAACATGGTGAGGTGGTTCAGGTATTTTTGTTGTATCGGCAAAAATATTTATTCTCTTATTTTTCTGTTTATTTTGTTTAATTTCTTCTTATTCCTATTATTCTTATTTTAGTTTGTGTTGTTTTTCTATTCTTGTCATAAAACCGTATTTTTGTATTATTCTA
>JABUQX010115155.1:25000-64349 GCA_015478945.1 Trachelipus rathkii
TCTTTCTTTGCTATATATACCAACTGCTATGCCTGCTATCTTTCACTTATCTGTGCGAGGAAAAAATAATTTTTGCCACAGTTCGTTCTGCTTGTCATAAGAAGCAATTAAAAAAAAACTTGGTCATTTTCGTGGTTCTCCTACCAGTTACTTATGCCATAAGATTGCTCATGCTCCTCGTTTCTGGTGCATGTTTGCGCCTAGGTGAGGCTGATGCGAAAGGAAGAAAAAGCTTTTTATTTTATATATATATATATATAATATATATATATATATATATATATATATATATATGCTCTTATATATATATATATATAACCAATATATATATAACATATATATATATCTTTCTACTGATATATATATCCCCCTCGATAACACGTGCCCACCTTAACGTGGTGGGGGGTTCAGATATCCCTTCTGGAATCTGCAAAGTTACGTTCCCTCTTTCAGTTTTGTGTGTTCCCCGATTTTTGTTTTTGTCTATTTCCCGCTTTCGTTTTCTCGGTTCATTTCCCTCCCATTCCCCCTTACGTATTGTGGTACGTACTTCCACCCTCTTTTGAGTGGCCCCCTTTTTTTCTCCCTTTAACTTGGCCCTTATGCTTTTCAGGGTGTCTGTTCCTGTTTGGGTCCTTGGTCTGTCCTAACCTCCATCCCCCGCGGATGAAGGTACAGGTTATAAACCGGTCCCTTTACGTCTATGACTAGGCTGCCTTTTGTGGGGACCCGAACCTTGGGGTTAACCACTGAGGGAGAGCTATCCTGCACTGGGTGTATAATCCCGGAGCTTCGCGTTCGGGTACCGTGTGGTTCATGGGAGGGGCCACATCCGCTACCTTCCCTACGGGGTGGGGTTTCAGGGCGGTTTGTGTTGGGTTCTGGCCTTGGGCCTCCTGCAGTGGACCAGGACACTTTCCCATAGGTATAGTTTCCCCTTCCATCCCTCTGGTATATTGTTCTTTATGCCTCATTTGTTTTATTGTTATTATTGGTTTTATTGCGGTAGAGAAGTATCTTATATAGGAGTTTAACATATGAATACGCCCGTCAATAAAGATACGATTTTAAAGAAAGGCGGATTCCATCTAAAGTCTGTACCCCCTACTGGCATTTCCCTGGCTCCTCCTCGGCCGGGACCAAGTAAGGGCTTTGATGCCCTAGTAGACGAAATGGTTTGTGCTGCTCACCATCATCCAGCGAATCTCTTTCCACCCCAGATTCCAGTTTTATTAATCGATCCTCCTCATCTTTCTGGTGAGACTGTGCCGCTATCTGTACCTGTGTTACCTCATCAATGGCGTCACCAGAGGAATCGAGCTTCTCCTCACCCGTTGGGCCCGCCTACGCCTCGACCTATTGAACGGTTTCCGTTCTCGGACCCACCGCTGGGTGCCCCCACTAATGACACCTATTCTTTGTACTTTTATCGTAGTTTGTGAATTCACAACCTCTCACGTCTCGTAGCCATCTCGTCCTCAGAGACGCGTTAAACTACGTTCTCAGTTCGACCTATCATCAGGCGACTCCCATGAGGAATGGTTCTCTCCTCGTTCGTGCCGCCTCTCGACATCAGAGTCGGTTATTGGCTTCTCTTTCATATTTGGGTGACCTACCGGTTGTCTCCACGCCGGACGATGTTCGCAATACATCTAAAGGAACAGTGTATGCTCCGGAGGTCCGTTCCGATGAACCTGGGTCCATTCTCGAACATTTTACAAAGCGACATATTCCGTTCACAAATGTCTACCGGTTCCCTCCTCATAAGGAGACTCCCACTGTCTCCAACCCTCGTCTTCTCACTTTTAGTGTACCATTCCCCCCGACCAGGGTGAAGATCGGTTTCACCATCCACTCGGTTCGGCCATACATCCCGCACCTAAGGAGATGTTTCAAATGTCACAAATTTGGCCATCCTCAAAAATATTGTAGATCTCCTCAGTTCATCTGTCCGAGGTGTGGTAACGCTCTCCACACTCCGTGCGAAAACCCGCCTTGCTGCCCGAATTGCAAGGGTTCTCATCAGGCGTCTTCTGTGCACTGTCCCTCTTTTCTTTTGGAAAAGGAGATTCTTGAACAGTGTACCATACACAAGCTCGATCGTCGTGAGGCCTCTCTTCGCGCTAGGGAGAAACTTTCACACCTGCCTCTCTCTTTTGCTGCTGCGACTCGGCCGGTTTCTACCGCCCAACCTTCCCATCGCCCTCCTGCTTCTCTACGAAATTCGCAGCTCTCTCGATCGGATACTGTACCCACTACTGGGTTACACATTTCTACTCTGCAATCGAACTGCCCCCCGCATTCTCCCGACATGATTCGTACTGTCGCTCATCACAACTTTCCAGTCCTTACATCCATTTCCTATGGTGTGGCTTCGGCTGAAGTTCATGCCGCACCCAGGGTTGTATGCTCTCCAATTTCTGGTTCTTCCCCTGATTTGAAGGCATCCCCTGCGTTACTACTCGATGATGACTCTCCTTTGCCGACTGTTTCCCGTTAACGTCCGGCTCCTGTGTCTCCTGCGAAACCGCTGAACCGTTCTTCTCCTAGTATTGTGGACTCTCCTGAACGTGTCACGTCTCCTTCTGCGAGGCGCCATTACTCTTTTCACTATCGGGCGACGGATTTCTTAAAATCCTCGCCTTCTGCCCGTCCGACTGGGTCTCCTGGTGGTTTGCCCAAACGTGCCCGTCGCTCGAAACGCCATGGTGATGTGGAAAGCAATCCGTCTGTTTCGGCTATCCCAGATAGTTTATCGGGCCTTGCTTCTGCGTCCGGCCCTCCGGTTCCTTATTCAAGCGATTCCGAGTCCTACTCTTATATCCCAGTGAACGTTACCACGGACTCTACATCTTCTGAGGTTCCCCAAGGGTTGCCCAATGCCCCTTATGTGCTCCTTCACGATGAGACCGAATCTGTCCCTGTTGTTCGGTGGGAATCCGGAGCCATTGGGTGAGATACCTCTGTATCCTCCCCTGCCTCGGCTCCGTTGTTCTCTGGGCAGACCCCGCAGGACGCTAAACTTTGTGGGGATCCCCCACCATAGCACACAGGATTACTGCTTTGCCGTGTCAGATAGAGACTAACTACATGACGAGTCTTCAGGGGTGTGATACACCTGTGCCTTCTGCGCCCGTCCTGGATGATATTGGGGGTTCCCCTGTCTCCCCTGTTGAGAGACGGTCTTCTCTGAGACCCTCTGATGTGGAGATTGGTTTAGCCCATCTTTTTGACGGGGTCTCTCCCGCAGTGGTGGGGAGCGACCATTCTATATCTCAGGATAAACCTCTAGTGTCAATTTTCCATGACCTTCCTCTTCCGCCGGGCTATAAGGTGCCCCCTCGTGGGTCATCTAGTGACCCGCGCCTTCGATCGTCGCGTGCTTCTAAAAAGAACGCCATCGTACATCAACGATTGTAACAGACCACATGCAGACTGACCGCTTCGTCGTCTTTCTTCAACAATGACTAAATTTCTTCAATGGAATTGCCGTGGATATTACCCAAACTTTGAAGAGTTGGGTAGACTTATTGAATTGAATACTCCAAAGAGGCCATCTGCCTCTAAGAATTACAACTGCGTAACCGTGCTTTTCTGCCGCCGTCCACATACAGGTTGCCTCTCGCTTCCTCCCAAAATCATGGCGCTAATGATAGGGGAGGTGCGGCGATTCTTTTGTTCCACGAATCGGTTTCTTTCACCCATATCCCCATTCAAACTCGGTTGACCCCTGCCGTGTCCACCTCGATTCCCCGTTTACTTTGTGCTCTGTCTACCTTGTGCCTAGTTGCATTTACACGCGAGAGGATCTTTTCGAACTGTTTCGAAACCTCCCTTCGCCCTTGTTGGTTTTGGGGGACTTCAATATTCGCCACCCCTTGTGGGGTGACTCGGTTTCGTCACCTAATGTGGATTGGCTGTTGGGTGTTTAGCCTTTTCGTTGGGATGCCTTAACACAGGCTTACCAACCAACTTTCGAACGTTTTTGACACTCGTACTTCCTCACTGTGTTGACATCTCCCTATGCTCTCTTTCATTCATTGACAAATTCTGGTGGGACAGGTCGCCTTACCTTTGTGGGAGTGACCATTACCCTTTCTACCTTACATCTCTTTGCCCTGATCGTCCTCCAACGCCTTATACCAGCTGGCGTTATGACGGCTGATTGGTCCTCCTTTCTCACTGCTACTTATGTCCCCTGCCTTCTGGCCACTGACGTCTTTCCTTCCCCTGCGGATGCGTTCACATATTTTGCGGACGTTGTTATGGAGGCGGCGGAGAGGCCCATATCCCCCGCTCTTCTGCATGTCGTCGTTCTGCTACACCGTGGTGGAACGCAGATTGCGCTCGGGCTAATCGTGCTAAACGTCAACTCTATCGCTCATACAAGAAAACACCTACACAGTCTAAGTTGATCCTCTTTAAGGCCGCTGCTGCTCGGTCTCGGTGTCTAAACAGGAGGACCAGAAAACAGTATTTTCGAACCTACGTTTCCACGGTCAAATCATCTACGCCATTGTCGTCGGTGTATGGTGTTGTGAGCAAAATTTCTTGCAAGCACTACAGGGATCCACCGACAATCATCAGCTGTGGCCCGCACCCGTGTGACATCATTTCCGCTCCGGGCATGGTTGCTGATGAGCTGGGATACCCTTTTCCTACTAGCTGCAGCGATTCTCGGTACCGGGAACCTTTCCGATCGATCCGCGCCCGCACTCATTTCCCGGACTTTTCTGTTCCTCCTGGTGAGGATCCTTCTTATAATCGATTGTTCACGAGGGTGGAATTTCAGGAGGCACTCCGCCTTTGTAAGGATGGAGCGCCTGGCCCTGAGGGTATCTCCTACCAAATGTTAAGTCATCTAGCTGTCCTAGCTGTTTTCTTCGATCTCGAGAAGGCTTATGATTCCACATGGAGAATGGGAGTTCTCCATACCTTCCACTCGCTGGGCCTTAGGGGACAGCTTTCCATCTTTCTTCAGTCTCTTATGTCGGGTCGATCTTTCCAGGTTCGCTGTGGTACCACTCTGTCTCGTCATTTTTGACATGGTCGAGGGGGTGCCGCGGGGAGTGCTCAGCGTTCTGCTTTTCGCTGTCGGTTTCAATGGTGTCATTGCTAGCATCCCATCTTCCGTTCGGTGCTCTTTATATGTGGACGACCTGGCGTTGTATGTTTCTGGAGTGAAACTTTCATGCATGGAACGTCGGCTGCAGCTGGCTGTCAATGGGGTGATTTCGTGGAGTGATTCACGGGGTTTTACTTTTTCCGTGCCTAAGACGAAGACCGTGCTTTTCCGTAGGGGTGGTAAGCGGGATCGTAGAGGTGATTTGTCTCCCTTGCTGATCTTGTATGGCTTCCCCATCCTCCCTGTGTCGGAGGTGAGGTTCTTGGGTCTGTTATTGGATGCTCGCCTGACTTATCTCCCTCATATCCTCAATCTGAAACTTAACTGCCGCCGCTCATTGAACCTCTTACTTCACCTTACATCTACCTCTTGGGGTGCTGATCGTAAGGTCATGCTTCGTCTGCTCTGTTGATCATGTTGGTCAGGTCAAAGGTGGATTATGCGTGTGCGATATATGGCCAGACGTCTCCGGCATACTTGCGCCTTCTCGACCCGATATAAAATGAGGGTCTGCGGATATCACTTGGGGCGTTTCGTTCTTCGCCAAAGGAGAGTTTGGAGGTGGAGGCTGGGGTGATGCCCCTGTCTTTATACGGAGAATATCTCATGTGTTCCTTGTTTCTCCGTCTACAAATCCCCAAGCCATCGGCTTTGACTCCTCTCATCGCTGAAGTTCTTCGTAGCCCTGCCTATTGGGCGTTTGCTGAGGTTGTAGCGTCTGTCTTCCGTTTCTCCGCCTCCCTGTGCGGGCTGTTTTACAATTTAACTACAGTGATTTCTGCCCTTATTGGTTGTATCCGCCCCCTGATGTGTGAATGGGACTCTCACTTGACTTAGTCAGTTAAACACCTGGCTCTATTGAAAGTTTCATTTATTTCTCATCTGGATATCCATGCAGATCTGTGAGAGCATATACACCGACGGATCAAGGCGAGAGGGTGGGGTGGGAGCATCAGCGGTCTTTCCAGACCTTACTGTGTCCCACACTCTTCCTTCTGACGCGTCCGTCTTTACGGCCGAGTTGGTTGCACTAACTTTAGCTATTAATAAGGATTCTGACACTAGATCTGCTTGACTCGTATACGATTTTTTCTGACTCGCAGAGTGTTCTTCTTGCACTACAAGATCGAACGACCAGACATCCTTTGGTTTTCGTCATCCAAAGGTTTCTATGTATGCTGCACTAGACATCAAGCGTTAACATTTTTCTGTGTCCCATCTCGCGTGGGTATCCCTCGGAATGAACAGACGGAAAGAGCGGCCAACCGCGTCGTGATTTATGGCATCACAATATTACCTGTCGACGATACTTACCTGTGACCATCTTGCTGGAACACCTCCCAGCTGCTGATTTCTGCTCCCGACTCAAACAGGGCTTCCTCGCTTGTTGGCAGGTATTTTTGGTCGGAAAGATCATCGTGGTGCTAAACTGCGTAGCATGAAGCCGCTCCAGGGGATTTGGTCGTCGCCTTTTCGCCGGAGTCGCCACCAGGAGGTGGTCCTGGCTCGTTTGCGAATTTACCATACTAATTTCACTCACAGCTATCTTATGGCAAGGGATCATTCCCCTTTCTGCCGTTCCCAGTGTCTACTTTCGGTACGCCATCTTCTCGTGGATTGTGTGGCCCTTGCGGCTTCCAGAGACTGGCTTTTTCCCTTGTGTTACACACCATACCTGTCCGGTCCGCCTCTAATATATATTGTCAGAATCTCTTACTTTTCAAAGTGTTCCCTTTTTGCTTTCCTTCAGAAATAACTATGTTTTGTAATATTTAATACTTGCATTCCCGTTTTCATGCGTTCTCTGTTTAGGAGTTGCCCCATGTAGTTGGTTTTCTGAGTATAGCCACTTTTTTGTGAGCAGTGGTGGCACCTGTACACTTACTCAAAAAAAAAAAAAAAAAAAAAAAAAAAAATATAAATATACCTTAATATGTATCTACCTAATATATAAATGTAACTAACAACCTTAATTATATAATAAATGCATAAATAATAACAACAACCAAACTAAAATCTCCAAGAACAAGAACCATTACAGCTAATAAGAAATCTTTTATTAAAACAACAAGGAAAAACACTTTGTATATTTGCATATCTATATATGGATATACTATATAATAACTATGTATATAATAATAATAACCAATATATCATAATATAACTCTTAATAATAATAATAATATATATATATATATATAAAGGGGTAATAGTTAGTCATAAAGCCAACCAGAAGAAAGATTAGAAAGAAGTAAAAATTCTGAAACGAATTATCACAGCTGTAACAAATTTTACATTTGTTTTCTGTCCTCTATGATCCGATACTTGTTTCTTATATATTTTGTTGCGCTGAATTCAAAAATCGTATTGGTTTTTGTCTTTCACGTTCGGTTTTGACACTATTCATATGTAAACATGGAAAAAAAATTGCAACTAAATTTATTTTTCCCGAAACGGTTGGAATATAAATCTTAAAAAAATGTGTCTTGTCCAAATATATATATGTTGTGAAAATTTCGTATTGATAGGACATATTATAAAATAGTTATAGCGATTTTTCATTTATGCAATGGTAAAAAATAAATTTAGTTTTCATATGAATGGTGGCAAAACTGGACCTTGTAGACTAGGGGTCGGCAAACTTTTTTTTTTTTTTTTTTTTTATGTAGGGCCACATTGTAAATAATTTTGGTCTTCGTGGGCCAATGGGCATATATATATATATATATATATATATATATATATATATATATATATATATATATATATATATATATATATATATATATATATATACTGCTACTATATATATATATATATATATATAAATATATATATATATATATATGTATGGTATAATATATATGTATATATATATATCTTCAACTAACAACAGCAACAACTTTTAATGGATAACCAATAACATATATATATATATATATAACTGCTATATAATATCGCATATATATTATATATATATATATTTATACCACCTCCTCCTCCTACTTTTCCCTAGACTGGGCGTAAGGTGCGTACTATGCACCGGAAAAAAGAAAAGTAATAGAAGAACATGACACGTCGAAAAGAAATTCCAACCTTACCGCCCTCTTTATGCCTATTAGTGAGAACTCGTCACAGTCAGAAAATCCACCCTAGAGCTTCACGGGACCGCGACGGACACTCACTATGGCATCTCGTCAATGTAGGGGTTCACCCCTTGGCCCAGGTGGGCCACAACCATACCCCTCGCAAAATCCCGCCATTCACTTATATTATGCATCTTTTCTTCTCTCCTCTGCCAAACTCACATTTCTCTCCTCCAGGCATTCCTTCACTGACTCAATCCACTTTTTCTTCGGTCTCCCAGCCGATCGATTCCTTTCACACACACCACTATACATCCGCTTAACCAACCGACTATCATCCATCCTTTCCACATGACCAAACCATCTCAACGTTCTTTCATTTATTCTCTCATTTAACCCTTTCTTCACACCACACAACTCTCTAATATTTTCATTCTTCATTTTATCAATTCTTCTCACACCTAGCATTTAATTGCACCAACCACCTTCCTGCCATTCACAACTTTCCTACTGATGACTCAACACGGGCCTTCCAACCTTTGAACGTTTTGATACAGATAGGCACTTCTTCCTGTGTTGACGTCTCGTTGTGTTCCATCTAGTCTTTAGATCGTTTTGGGTGGGAAAGGTCGTCTTTCCTCTGTGGTAGTGACCACAACTCAATCGTGATACCATCCTTCAGCCCCAGTCCGCAGGAACAACCTTATTCTGGCTGGCGCTACGACAGAGCCGAGTGTTCTTCCTTTCATCAGGCCACTTAGTTTCCCATCTTTCCTGCAACTACCTTGTTCCCGTCGCCGGCGGATGCCTTCACTTACTTTCAGGAAGCAATCCTTCAGGTAGCAACGGAAAATATATCCCGTTCCTCTGGGACCCGGAAATCGACAACCCCCTGGTGGAACCAGGAATCTGCTTGGGATAATCGAGAAAAGCGTAAGTTGTATAGGCTGTATAAACACTCGCACATCTTCCAACTTGATTTTGTTTAAAGCTTCGGCAGCCCGTTCCCGGCGTATTAATCGCAGTACGCGGAAAGTTTTTTTCGCAACTACGCATCCGCCGTCAATTCTTCTACGCCTGTATCATCGGTCCATAAAAAGGTGCTAAAATTTTCACGAAAACCATGCAGATTCACCTATTTATCCTTGTTTACGGCCCGCAAACCTCTGATGTCATCTCTGCTCCCGGGGTCGTGGCGGACGAGTTGGGTTATCACTTCGCATACTGCTCCAGCGGCTCCTGGTATCTTGAATCTTTTCGTTCTGACCGCCTGCAGGTTGAGTTTGCGGATTTTTCTGTTCCACCAGGAGAAGACCTTCCATACAACAGACTATTCACCAGAGCAGAGTTCCGGAATGCCCTCAAACGCCTGGCCATGACGGCATCTTCCAGATGCTCCGACATGCTCATCCTTCTGTCACTGCCTTCCTTCTCGGCTTTTACAATAGAATATGGGTGGAGGGGGTTTTCCCTCCCGTCTGGTCTACTGTATATATTGTCCCCATTCCCAAACCTGGGAAGGCTCCGACTTCTTCCGATAACCATCGCTCTATTTCATTGACCTGCAATACATTCAAGCTCATGGTGGGACGGGAAGCCCGTCTTGTTCCCACGTTTGAGCAACTCCATGCATTTTCCGACTACCAATTTGGTTTTTGTCGCCATCGCTCTACCTAGGATCCTCTCCTTCGGTTAGATCATGACGTTCGTGAGTCATTTGCTTCCAACAAAATGACCTTGGCCGTTTTCTTCGACCTCGAAAAGGCGTATGATAGCACGTGGAGGTTGGGGGTTTTGCGGAGCCTCCATTCCCTGGTCCTTAGGGGGCAACTTCCCCTCTTCCTTCAGTTGTTGATGTTGGATGGTTCGTTTCAGGTCCGTTGCGGTACCACGCTGTTGAGGCGTTTTGTCCTGGACGAAGGGGTGTCGCATGGCAGTGTACTGAGCGTGTTGGTTTTCGCAATAGGGTTCAATGGTGGTGTCGATTCCATCCTGACCTCGGTGCGCTGCTCCATCTATGTTGACGATCTTGCCCTGTACCTCTCTGGAGCTAAGTTTCCTCCTGGTGCTCTTCAGCCCGCCATCGATAGGGTTTCCTCCCTGGTGTTCGGCGCATGGCTTTACATTTTCCACGTCGAAAACTACGGCCGTGCTTTTTCGGAAAATTTCTCGTCGTAGGGGTCAACTACATTCGCCGCCTCTGTTACGCCTCTATGGCTCCCCTATCCGTGTGGAGCCGACGGTGAGGTTCCTGGGTCTGCTGCTCGATGAGCGCCTCGCGTACCTTCCTCACATTACTCTCAAAGCTAATTGCCGCCGTTCCTTGGATCTCTTACGGCACATCGCCTCCAAGACTTTGGGTGCGGACAGAAAAACCATGCTCCACCTTTACATCATGCTGGTGTGGGGTAAACTAGAACTATGGTGGTGCCAATTATGGGCAGACCTTCCAGTCCTACCTCCTCTTCTTGACCCCATTCAGACCGAAGGTCTGAGAATTGCCACGGGAGCATTCCGTTCCTCTCCAAGGGAAAGCCTGGAGGTGGAGGCTCTGGTGATGCCCATATCTCTGCGGAGGGAGCAGCTCATGTGCTCACTGCTCATCCGTACTCAGGTTCCTACCTCATCAGCCTTGACATCTATAATAGAGCACGTCCGTCACAATCATTCTTATTGGCCATTTGCTGGGGTTGTTACTTCCATCTTTGCTTTCCTCGACCTTCCTCAGCGAGCGGCCATGCACTATGATTTTACCTCTCCCCATTCGAGGTGAGTTTATCCGCCTCCTGTTCTCTGCAACGGGATCCAGTCTTTGAGTAAGTCGGAGGCGCCCTCGATGCAGTTGAGGGATTCCTTTCTGTCCCACGCGGAGGTCCATAGCGACTCTATAGCGGTTTACACCGATGGTTAAAAGACGGAGGGTGAGGTGGGGGCTTCAGCTGTGTTTCCAGACCACTGTTTCCCACACCCTTCTACCGTATTTGTCTGTTTTTTCAGAACTGATAGCGATGTCCATGGCGGTGAGTAGAATCAGTACCACCACCCATGGGGGTAACTATACCATCTTTTCTGATTCTCGAAGTGCTCTCCAGGCGTTGCTTGACCGATCGACCCGAAACCTTTTGGTCTCCGTCATTCAGAAGTCCCTCTGCTTGTTGGCTGCGCTGAACCACAACATTGTGTTTTGTTGGGTACCCTCTCATGTGGGTGTTCCTGGGAACGAACAGGCCGATGGGGATGCCAAGAGAGTGGCTACACACGGGGCGTCGGGTTTCCTCTCTGGCTGACAATCATGCTGGACGGGGGATGCTCGTGGCGCTAAACTACGGAGCGTGAAACCCGTCATTGGCCGGTGTTCTTCCTCTAGTAGGAGGAGTCGGCTCCTGGAGGTGGTCCTGGCTCGATTGCGTCTGGGTCATACCAATCTCATCCATGGATTTCTTATGTCGAAGGATTCCATCGATCCGTCCATTTTGCTCCTCCAATTGTCCTCTCACAGTCGTTCATCTCTTTGTGGACTGCGTGGCCATCTCGACCCTTAGAAGCAAGTTCTTCCCTAATGTGCTAACAATATCTCTTAAGCATCGCCTTCAGTACATCTTAAACGAATCATCTCACTTTCGTAGTAATCACATTTTTGCCTTCCTATTGGAACTGAACATCTTGTATAAGATCTAACCATCTCAGCCTTGTTCCTACTTCGTTCCGTTAGGGATTTCCCCTGTCGTTAGTTTACTAACACGGTATAGCCCCATTCTTGAATGTTGTGGAGGTCCCTGTACATCCACTCAAAAAAAAATACCTTACTCTTATCTACGTTTACTTTCAAACCCCTCCTTTTACACCTGCCAAATCTCTCTACCAATCCTCTCAACTTTCTTCTGATTCGCCACACAAAACCAAATCATTCGCATATAATAGGTAGGGCACCCACCACTCTCTTCCATTCTTCATTCTAACACCATCCCCTGCCACTCACACTTCTAATTCTTTAATAACCCCATCCATATACAAATTGAATAACCAAGGAGACATAACATATACCTACCTCACTCTATTAATATTAAACCAATCACTTTTGACTCCATTTATTCTTGCACACGCTTCACTATCGTCATACATACGTTTGATTCCATTCTGAAGCCTACCACCACCATATATCACTAACACCTGCCATAGGGCTTCTCTATTAATCTATTCATACACCTGTTGCAAATTCATAAAACCTAAATATAATTTATTCTTCTTCTCTCTCATTTTCTGAATCATTTGTTTCAATGTAAAGATTTTATCTACACATCCTCTACCACTTCTAAGCGCACATTGTTCTTGACGCAATCAGTCCTTACTAGTCCACTCGCACGCACTCGTTCGACGCAAATCCAGCATTATCGTCCAGTCCTACAGCACTGCAATAAACTAATTCCCTATAATTCCTGACAGTTGTTCCCCCTTAATCTCCCTATAACCCGACTATATAATAAGGGTACTATATTATGGCTCCTTTTTCTCTTCTTACATCCTCACGGCACCTAATGGCACCTCCATACAAGGCATATTGTTCAGAACAAAGCAATTCCAAATCGTTTTTATTCGCCTCCGTTCACTTGATCATTTCACCTGTAAATTCTCATCTATACCTGCAGATTTACCCATTCTTCACACTTTCTCACCTACCATGCCGCCTTACTAATGAAACCTCATTCACACTAAATATATATATATTAATATATATATATAATATATATATATATAGTATATATATAATAATAACTTAGTATTATATATATATATATATTATATATATAATATATATATTATATATATATATGATTATATATAATATATATATATATAGTATATATATATATATACTAACTATCATTATATATAGGTTGTAGAAGTGGCCTGACGGCTAATATAATAAATAATATATATTATATATATAAATAATATATATATATATATATACTATTATATTATATATATATAGTATATATATATATATTATCTAGTATATATATATATGTTATTATTATATATATAATATAATATTACTTATTAATATATATAATATATAAAGTATTATATAATATATATATAAAATATATATATTATATATATATATAATTTAATATATATTATATATAATATAAATATATATATATATATAATATATTAATAATATATAACTGAAAATTCTTAATATATATATACTACTATATATATACTATATATATATATATATATACCTATATATATATATATAATAGTATAATATATATATATATCTATATAATTAGAGGTAGTAGCGGATTCCGGCGGAATTTGGACATTTTTTCGCGGTTCCGGTTCCGGCGCGGAATTTTGAAAAAATTCCACGGCCGGAACCGGAATTACTAATATACTGTTGAAAAAATTTGTTTGATGGAAGGGATTTATTTTATATAAAACCCATAGCCCATCTTTTAACAAAAAATAATGTAAGCCTTAAGTACAAGCTTAATGGAGACTGGTATACATATCATACAGTATTCTTATAAATAAAAGTTTACTCACAGTACCTCAAATTACGGATTATAAGTATATTCTCATTAAATTCAAATTTAATTTTTCAAAATTATATATATATATTATACGTATATAATATTTTTATATATATATATATAATACTATTTATATACTATATATAATATATAATATATAAATATAACTATATACTATATATATATATATATAATATATATATATATATATATATTATATATATATATATATATATCTACAGTATATTATATATATATATATATATAATATAATATATATATATTAATACCTATAGCTATACGTATATAGATATATATATGATAGTATATATATATATATAAGTAATATATATATTATTATACTAAAATTTAATTAATTTAACCCTTTTTAAAATATTGCTGAATTGTGGCCGAAGTAAAAGAAAAACTTCTCCAGTATTGGGAAATATTTTTAAACGTTTTTCCTCAAATATATTTCCAGCTTCTGAAAATGAAAAATAATTTCTCTGAATATGTAGGGAGACTGGAAAGGAGAGCAATTTTTGGGCTAGAACTACTATGTTTTGGGAATTTAGCTTTGTCCACTTTCCACCAATTACAGTATCTCTTTCTTTTCCCAGAGTAGAAATTGATTTCTCTGATAAAAAAAAAATTTCAATTCTTAAGAATTTTCAACCTTTTAAAAAGAGCTTCTATATCTTTTTTTGTTTCCTTTTTACACTAACTAACTCTCTGTCCCTTTACTTTCTTCAAAACTTATAAAACTAACAGTAAACTTTGGGCGTAATTTCCATTATTCTAATGTCTTCCTGGGGATTTGAGGTACTTGGCAGAAATCTGAGAGTGATTGTGGTCATGCTGCGTGTTTCTAAAAATGGATGGATGACTCATCGCTGAACCTTCTCTGTTAGCTGCTATCGACTATTATCACTTTCTTCTTCAATATTTGCAATGTTTCTTCAAGCATCCATTTTTTTTTACTCAATTCTCTTATTTCATTAGAAAATAAAGTCAGTTTGTATCTTGGGTTTACTACAGTACTTAAACAATTATCTTGTTTTGATATATGTCTAATTGTCTATTGATCCTTTCTCTTCATTTTTATTCATAAATCTAAACTCTAATGCCTTTTTCAGCTCTTATTTTAAAGTCTGAACTCTGCTGTCATCCTCAGAGTTTGAGAGATATGCTGGAGAGCTCAAAAATGGAGAATAATTGATGATATAATTGATTTTGCCTTATAGTTTCCGTAACCATGAGAAATGGTTGCAAAACTTAGAATTTTTTCAAGTATTTGACATTTATTAGCAGTCAAAGCTTAAATGATTGATTGTTCTATAATATAAACTTGCAGTGGTCTTTTCAAACATTCAATTCTTTCTAGAATCAAATATGTGCTATTCCGCCTTGTATTAACATCTTGAATTGGCATAAGTGGGCTTTCAAGATGTGGATTTAAGTCTCTTAAGTTCATTACAGCGTAAATGATTGAAATGTGTACAAATATTCCTACATTTCTTTATTAAATCACACTGTTCTTTGAGAAATAAGGCATCTTGAATAACAAATTGAAGTTTTATGAATAAAACAAGAAAACTTGTGTATCCTGCTAAATTAGTTCCAAGCTTCATGTTATATGATCCATCTCGAAGGATCAAATGGATTTTGTTTGGAGGATTTCCCATTATTCATCATAATTTCAAACCTCATAGTGATTTTAATTCCAAAATGAAACCTACCACTTCTCCGTTGATCTTCAACAGATCCATTTTTTTTAAACTCGCTTGCTAAGCGAGTGCAGTTAAAGATATAATGACGTACGTTTGATTTTTCGCTCTCTGATAATATCTGTAGTAATTGATATCTGATCAGCCTTAGAGATAATTTCTCAAATACTGCTGATCTAAATTTACCTGTATGGTTGGTAACATCTTCTCTACAAAATATTTTCTAGTATAAATAAAATATATTAGTTGAAGATGGGCAATAAGTTCTATGAATCCTGCTCTTCAGTGACCTGTGATGGGCATGGTTTACATCATATGCGATAAAAATTCATTTTTCTGTGATTTGGGGTCAATTGATATTGCCAAATCTTTTTTGGGAGAAAACTCTCCTGCCAAAACTCACTATCTCAACGGCATTGGATCTATTGCTCTTGTTGTGGTTTCCCCTTGTTTCTAGAAAATACAAGACACTCTCCCTTTTACATAATCAAAATATTTTGTGACTTCAGCATATTTCTTTCGATGATAAGAATTTTACGCATATGTTTTATGAAGTGGCGTTGCTACTAAATGTAAGATTTTGTTGAAAGTTTATATAAAATATTTTTTTACATTCTTTATAGTTTAAACGAAAGTTCATAAGAAATTCCGTTTTCCGGCCGAAATTTTTTTTGTGATTCCGGCTAATTCCCGGTTCCGGCCGAATATTTTTTTGTGATTTCCGCTAATTCCGGTTTCCGGCCGGACTGAAATTCAGTTCCGTACACCCTAAATATATATATATTAATTATAAAATATATTAATATATATAATAATATATATATATATATATATATATATATATATATATATATATATATCTATATATATAAATATAATATTATTAATATATATATATTAATATTATATATATATATATACTATATTATTTCTATATATATATAATATCATATATTGTGGCAGCCTACCACCAACAAAGATGTTCCTAAACACAGAAAAAAATAATCACCAGGCGAAAGATTATTCGTTAAAATACATTGCATCCAAATTTCTAAACAAAAACACATTAACCCCAGACCTCGCCCAAAAGTCTTTTCCAGAGACAAATGCAATGAGTCCAATAGATTGTACCCAAACAATCACAGCTATCGAACAACCCACCAATCAATCCTCTAATAGTGTGCAAAATTACTCCAGCTCTTCTGAATCTTCCTATAATTCTTCCGAATTTCCTCGCTATCTCAGCGCTCCCAAGTGATTCTATAACCTTACAGATGAAATGGACAACATCCAAATGGAGCTTGATGTGATGACCCACTCTCTTTCTAATACTTCCTGCGCTTCCGAGAAAGGCAAATGGAAGACTGTCCAACGCAAACGCCGCAAGCGCTCTGGTGCTATTGGAAGCATGAAGGGAGACTCAGAGGTCCCACATTCCTAACTAAATCGTCCAGTCTCCAAATCACTCCCAACGACGAATACTAGCAAAGTCTCGCAGTATCGGACGCTTGTCAATCAACGAAATCCTATTTTGGAAGCCCTTTATCGCGCACCCCAACACCTTCTCACAAAGATGATACATTTCGCGGTAACATCTTCCCTTCCCCAGTTCCTTGGAAGCAACTCCACATCCCTTACACATTTCTGATCTGCCTTACTTGCAGATACTGATTCCGCTCCTTTAATAAACATAGCATTTTTGTTTGCTCTCTATTGACCAATCAAACCACATAATAAGTTAGATCTTGGTTGAAAAATCAACTTATCTCGCATTCATGCCGAAATCCCCCCACCAATTAAAACTGAAAACTCCTTTCCAAAAGCAGTCGCAAAAACACAAATCTCTGTGTATGTAACACTCTTTACCACCAGGATTTGTTTGTTCCTGCCTCGTCGAGACTTTTCTTTTCCTTGCTCTTTCCTTTTCATCTGAATCCACCTCCATACTACCCCTGTCACTTAGAGACAATTGGTCCGCAAAAAGATCATCATATAACATTTATACAATACAGCATGGTCGACCTTCATGTCATGGAAATTGTCGTGGCTACTATCCAAATTTTGAAGAGTTTCACTAAAAAATATGGCAACACAAAGTGCATATGCTTGCAAGAGCTTCGACTATGTCATCGAGACTTCCTTCAACCGTCGGAATATCAATCGCCGACAATCTATATAGAAAAGAGGTACAGATGATGGGTATGTAGCGCGGAATACTGCATTCATCATCTTGTCCCCTATTCTCGCAGTCCCTCTTCAAACAAAACTTCATGACAGTGCAGCACGAGTTTCATTTGTCCCACCGACCTTTCTAATCTGCTAATCATACGTCAGGCTCCGAGTAGTGATTTTACTAAGGTTTCGACTTAACTGATCTTTTTAACAACTCATTCTCACGGTTTAATATACTAGACGATTCACCTCCACCACAGCCTTTAATGGGCGACTCTGTCACTTCGCTCTAAGTCCAATATGCCTTCTAACCGATCTATTTAATCCCCTTTTCCTGGGATGCTTAACACAGACTCCCTACATATGAACGTGCGTCTAGATACACACACACACTTCTTCCTGTATTGAAATTTACTTTTGTTTCCAATTCTCTTATGGATCGTTTTACTGGTCCCGCTTTGATTATTTAACGGCAGTGACCGTTACCACATAGCTTGTAAATGCAGCTTGTACTAAGCCCAATAATCTAAAACTCACTCAGCTGGCTTTACGACCGAGCGGAGTGGGCTCCTTTTTATCAGCGACAGCTAATCCACTTTCTCCTTCAATAACGGTTTTTTCGAAATCTGTAGATGATGCCTTTCGTCTTTTTCCAGCAAGTCGTCATCTCGCAGCGAGGCTTGCATCGCAATCTCTCAGGCAGCGTCGCCAAACCTGGTGGTCGCAAGAGGTGCGCACAAGCTAACCGCGGAGAAGAAGAAACTCTACAGGCAATACATAAAAGGCTCCGTATCACCCCAACATGATGATTTTTAAGCGCTGCGGCAAGATTCTCGCGAATTAATCGACAAACACGTAAAAAAATTTTCGAGCTTTACATTTCGACTGTTAACTCACAACTCCACTTCCTTTAGTGTGGGAAAGTTTCACAGAAAATATCTCGTCGCTCCAACAACTACTCACCCCACAGTCCTCCGTTATGGACTTGATATAACTGACACGATCTCCGCTCATGCTGCTGTTGCAGATGCATTAGGTTATAGTTTTTCTAGCCACTCGAGTTTCTTTCTGCTATCCTGAAGCTTTCAAATATTGACGAAGCTAACACTGCCACTGCAGACTTTTCAACAGCCGAAAGAAGGAAGGAATCATACCTACAACCGTCTTTTAAGCACTTGGCAAGAGTAATCAAACTGCCAACTGGCGAATACGCCAAAGACGGTCCTCTGTGGTCCAGCTATGATGTTGTTATCATGCTCCGTCATATACATACCTCGGCATCAGCATTTTTGCTGATCTATATAAGAATCTGATTCGAATCCTCTTTTCCATCTATTTGGACTACACTACTACATTTGTAATCCCAAACCTAGGAAGGGGCCGAAGTTGGCGGATAACCAAATAGACCCAATTTCACTGACCTGTCATACTTGTTAATTAATGGAGAAATGGTTTTCAGGTCGCTTTCTCCCTGTTCTGAGAAGTCGCCAAGATTTTCAAACTCATGTTTTGGGCTTCGCAAAAGATCGTTCGACAAGCGACCTCTTGTTAAAACTAGACATGACATCCGGGAAGCCTTCTCAACTGCTGGGATGGTTCTTGGTGTCTCCTTTGAACCTTGAAAAAGCTTAGAACACAACCGTGGAGAACTGGGATTCTGCTTAAACTCCATTTGCTCGGTTTCCGCGAACCACTCCCTCTTTTCATTAAATGCCTTTTGCCAAACAGATCCATCCAGGTCGGTGCTCTTCTATTATTCACGCATTACTCCTGGATAAGGCGTTCCGCAGGCGTTTCTAAGTGTACTACTATTTGCTCTCTTGATTTGATGACATCGTTACTTCTATCCAGCAACGGTAATTTTTCTCTCTATGTTGATTGTTGATGTTATATATAGCCGTGCCAGGCTGCCTTTTCTCGAACGGTAACTTCAACTCGCTATTGAGAATATTTCACAAGGGGTAACTCCCATGGCTTCCATTTTTTCTCCCACCAAAACGCTCAGCAGTGTTTTTAAGAAAATGGGAATCGAAGAAACTTGCACCTTCTCCAGGCGAACCTAACGCTTTATATGGTTCGCCATTCTGTAACTTCACAGGTTTCAACATTCTTAGCGGCTCATCCTTACATGAACCACTTAACATATGCAACCGCATATTAAACCCTGAACAACTTGCTCATCGGCCCTTCGGCTGTTACGTCCATTTTGCCCCTCAAAATCTGGGGTGCTGATCGCGAATCCCTTATTACGTCTATTACATAGCCGTAATCCCGATCGAACGTGGATGATTGGCTGTACAGGTATATAGGGGCAGGCCTCCACAATCACTACATACAGCCTGTTAGGATCCCATCCAAAACGAGCGATCTGTATTCCACTTGGGCCTTTCGATCGTCCCGCCCCCCAGGTGAGTAGCCTTGAAGTTTGAATCCAATGTGAACTGCCACTCGCTCGTTCTTTCGAAGAGAATATTCCTAGAATAACTCAGTTTTTATGTGGTGCTGACGCAGACGCCCGCGCGAAGACCCTGATATCGGTTCCGTCATCCTGTGTACAAGTAATCGTCGTTTTCAAACCCCAAATACGTCTCGTGTGCTGACAACTCGCTGATTATTGCCAGGAGGTACCGTCAGTTCCTAATTACCCGTGTGCGTACAGAGGCCATTCAAACTATAGCAACACGGTTCATACCTCATTATTTCCTCAACATCCGCTTCTTCAAACAGGTGCGCTTTCTCTTATGACGAAAGGGTATATGTATCTTTTCTATTCCCTCTCCACGCTATTTTCTGCTCGTGACCTCTCTCTCCAAATCTAGCCATCCTTGCTGCCGTGTTAAAGAGCATCACTTCTGTTTCATTCGCAGTTTCACGATGCATTTTACTCCAAGTGTTTACTGACGGCTCTAAACAAAGAGGACAGTGTGGGCGCATCTGCTGTTCTTTCTGACCCGGCAACCTCATCCCATACCGTCCCCCCTGTATGCTCGAATTTTTACAGCAGATTAACTGCTATAACGAATTGCCCTTTCTCGAATTCTAATCCTTACAAGATCACCTTATGTCGTTATTCAGATTGTCGCTTAGCACGCTAGAAAAAAACAGCGCTTAAGAACTCCTTATTCTAAAATGCAAGTGGATCAGCTGTACAACAATTTCCTTGGCTGCTCAAAACGGTAAGAAAAACATTATTATTATGTTGGGACCCGCTCTCTCATGTAGGGGTAACTGCAATGAAATCGCTGACAGAGAGGCCAAAATTGGCCATTCGAGCAAGGCCGCGCTCCCATCAACCTGATTCTAGCCTGCTCTCCGACAGGGCTTTCGATCTTGTTGGCAAGAGTGCTGGAGCCGAGGTTGATCGGCGGGGGAGGGAAGCTCCAGAAACGATAAGAGCCGGGAACGTTTGGGATGTTCTTTTTCCTCCACAGACGAAAGCGTTTGCAAGAGGGATACTTGCCACCCTCCGTATTGGCCACACTTTAATACTGCACGTCACAGGGTGCAGCTATGAAATGTCAACGTACGACAGACTTCATGCCTTTGCAAATTTTGCGTCGCACACCCCGCCGCTAAAACGTTGCTAGTCATAAGTTTTCTTCAATTGATTGTTCGCGCGCATCTGGAACCGGGCCTATGCGCATATCTTGGTTCCTACTATTACGTGTTCAAACACATTCTAAAGGAGATTAATCCGCTACTCTTATGCTGAATCTTCCGCCACTTCAGCAGTAACTCTAATTTTCCTGTAATCTCAAGAAGTGAATATTCTTTATAACAATTGATTTTGTTATGTAAATGATTAAGGCACTATTAATAATCGGGCAAGGATAACACTCTCTATTTAGTTTTTAATTTATTGTTGACTGAAGATATTCATTGTCACCATTCAAATCTTCCCTTTGACATTTAGATAACATATATATGATCTAGGCCTTCCATGGTGCTGGTTTTTCGATCCAGTGTGGCCGCTTCTTTGTGAGCCGTGGTGGGTCCCGTAAAATAGCTTCACAAAAAAAAAATATATATATGAATATTAATATATATATATATCTAATAGTTATATATAATATTATATATATATATAGTATATATATATATTATATATGGTATAATTATATATATATATATATATATATATATAATATGGCATACTTTAAGAAGCCGCATGATCCTGTTAGAATTTTTCTTGCGCTCGAGAAACTTGAGTCGCTATCGGGTCGACTCTCTCTCATTAAGTGACTGGATTCTCTCTCTCTCTCTCCTCTCCTCTATCAGTAAACTGCTGGAGAAACTATATATATGATTATTATAAGCATATCATATAGTAATATATATATAGTATATATATATGATAGTATATATATATATAATCATTATTATATATATATATATATAATATATATTGTGGTGGTGATGAGCGTCAGAGGTCAGGTCATTTTACCAACAATAGCGCACAGGTGCGAAAAATGTATATATAGAATCGAACTGCTCTTTCCTACCTATGCGCAAAACAAATACCGGCTAACATTTTATTGGGCGGCCTTCCCATTGCGATCTGCCATTCTGCAGCCTAGCTTTCAGCACGACCCACAACGATTTTCATTTGCTTACAAGATTTATGGATTTTTTATTAACTGGTGAAAGCTAAGCTTATAAAAGCATGTAATTTGTCTCTTTTTGCCATGGTGAAGCTAACATTGGCGTGCGGTTATATTTCTTACATGCAAATAGTATAATTCTATGTGGTTGAACAATAATGTAACCACCCTGTGATAAGTGGCCCGTTCATTTTATATCAATATGTTTCTTTATATAGTTGTTACTTGCTATTTTTCTTAATCTTAAGGTAGCACCCTTAGGTTAGGCATAAACTATAAGGGTTTTTTTTTTAACTTTTTTCGTACACCTTCTCAACTGAACCAAAACCTCAAAGTGCAGAACAAATCCAATAATTATATATATAGTAGTAATTATATTATATATATATATAATTAACTATAGTATTGATACTATATATATTATTAGGGATGCCCGATCTCCGGCTCTCGGCTCCCGGCTTGGCGGGAGTTACCGGCCTTCTGTAAAGATCGCTCCGGGCTCCGGCCCGGAGAGGCGCACATAGTCTCCGGCTTTCTCCGGCCGGGAGACCTATATTTTTAAAAAAGGCCAGTTTTGAAAACAAAACTGAGTTATAATTCATTGTATTTAATAATGATGACATTTAATGAAATAAATTTATTTAGAAGAACTGATTCATGCAAAAAGTGTAAAAAAGATTTTTTTAATATTTTTTTTTTGTATTGATAATATTATATATGATTATAATATATACTAATAATATATATATAGGTTTAAAATAGAAGGATTTTGGAATTTGATTCGATATTCCTGAATATACATATGATTTTCCCTAACCAAATCCGCAAATTTTTCCTGATCAGCGTGTTCGTTATTTCTTTTGTGGTAGTAAGAATCATCTATTAATTATCATATTGCAGCCATTATGCTCAGTTCATACATTCGAAATTATTGAAAAACTTTACTTTAGAACATGTGTTCATCATCATGGATGAATTTAAAAAAATATTTTTGTTTTTTAGTATAAGTTCTAATTTTAATCTATAGCCGTCCAAAGCACTCCTTTTTTTATTTTTGTCAAAGAAACAAAGCCTCACGTAAGGTATACAAAAGAAAATTACATATAAAGCTTACATTAATAGGCCTAGGTGAATAGCGTCCACTGTAATCACAAAAAGTTCTAATGGGGAGATTTAGATGTAATTTTTCTTCCCAAGCATTTTGAATTCTTGATTTTATCCGCGCTCATTCTGTTACAAGCATTCAGTTTTACATTTTCTCTGCTCTTGCAAGTTTATTTGATCTGTATGGATAATATTCCTTTTTCATTGCATTCGAACTTCTCTTTCTTTATTCTTTTTGTGATTTGACTCTTTCAGATGTTCTTCATATCTCCTATGGGAGCTCTTAACATTTATCAACATTTTTTGAGTGATAGCGAACTTTATGAAATACTTATCATAGATCTTATAGGAATTGTGGCACTGTTCTTTGAAAGAAATCAGACTATAGTTCTTTCAGATTTCTCCACTCAAAATTGCTTAACTTTAATAGAAAACCTCCTTCACTGTCGCATTTCCATGCGAAAATGATCAGTCTAAATTGTCAATAATTTTGCCACATAATTGGGCATAACATTGATTCTCGGTGCTATACGAAGAAAAAAAACCATCAAGTCTCTTAGAAGGACCATGCACCTCGCAAAAATATTTTTTCGAATAGTTTAATTCCGACAGGTAAAGAATGAGCACCCTTCCACTGCAAAGCTAGAGTATAGTGCTTTTTCTTTCTCAGCAACAGAATCTGTGATTCAGTTATTGTGTACAATGCCCTCTAGCAATAAATCAAACATCCTATTTGTTTCCTTTGTCTCTGGCTGATGAAAAAAACTATACTAGGAAGCCAATGATGAGAGCCATTGGACAGGCCTTGTACTTCAGAGGATATCTTTCTAATATCTTTTCTGTCATTTTGATTTGCACAGTCGGGCATTATTGTTTTTGTCATGTAAATCTAATGCGAAAAGTTAGTTGATGGTTGTAGCAGGCATTTTACTGGACTTTCCATAATATTTAGTACAAGATCGTAAGTACGAGATCCTTGTAAGATCTGTGAACAGAAATGAACCTAGGTTCAGTTTGACGTCCAACCCCTGGTCGTTAAAGTTAAGTTGTTTTTTTGCTTGAAGTCAGTTTATAAATAAAATAATAAATACCTTCAACTGCACAAAATTTCAAAATCGCCTTCGTCAAAACGAGCTCAAAAAAAAAAAAAAGCATTCTCAAAAGTATAATTCCCTAAAAACAGAAAAGATATAAACAGATTAAGTCATAAGTCAGTAGCCGGTGCTAGAACGCATCCAGGGATAATCCAAATCCACCTTTTCAATCGGATATGAGGATGACTTGGAGACACTTTCTATTCTAAACTGAGAATAGGAGAGACGTGAGTTAGGAATAAGTAAACTAAAAATAGATAAGAACACAGGAACATAGAACTAGAGTGGAATGTCATTCCTCGACCCCTTCTTATTCATTCACTTATGCAAATACATCTCGTGCAAGAGTGTGCGCACATCGTTGAGTACAGTTGAAGGGAAAAAAAAATATAGTCAAAAATGAGAAAAGTTCATCTAACACCAGGTTTTCAGTATGTTTGGAATAATTTTGAATTTCGCCTGACTTTTCATGACTTTTTTGGACCTTGTCCCGCTGACTTTCGCATATTTTAAAGCGTTTCCCTGACTTTCCCTGACTCTCCCTGAAGCTACTGAAAGCTTTTCCCCTGACTTTCCAGATAGTGTGAACCCTGAAACAGGAATATTTGACACCATTTACACAACTGACTACATTATTTTGATAAACAACTTAACAAAGGTTTGGATATGCAAAATGACTACCCCTAACAAAAAATATACTTTTTGCTAAATCTAGCTTTAAAAATGCAATAACAAAATAGGTAAATGAGATCTTTCGGTGATTATTATTACTACATGCAATATCTTGACCTAAAAGACTAAAAAATTATTATGATATATTATTATCCTTAATACTTACCATTATTAAAGAACCTTTAAGTTTTAGCAAAACGAAACATTTTGAAACTATATTATATATATATAGGTATTAATATATATATATTATATATATATACTATATATATATATATAATATAATATATATAATATATATATATATAGTTATATATAGTATATATATTAATAAAGTGCATTGTTCAAAGCTGTTTTATCCGAAGATACGTATAGATTATCAGCAATAGAATTTTTTTCAGAAATCAAATATATTGGTTAAACACAAAGTGCAGTGAAGAAAGTTAGAGATATGCTTATGCTATTAACTATGTAAAGGTTAACCATTCTCTAGATATTTAAGAATAAAAGCTGCTTAAATTAGTATAAAAAAGAGCGTAATAGCTTGGCTAAACATTCATCACATCATAAATGCACTTGAAGATAAGCAGATGAGATATTTCTAGCTAATTTCAGGTAAGAATTTTCAACCGGATAAAGGCTGTTTTCTTTCTTTCCACTCATAACAGTGGATCAGAATCGCGATTTGTCGTTCCTAAGTGGTCGGCTGCCAAAATGATTTATCCACAGTTACGTTTTGACTTAGGTATTTTTTAAATCAGTGTTGTTTTCTCTTCACTGTTTGCTGTCCTACTTTTGCATTTTAAACTTTTTTCTCCTTGATCAGTTCCACATGGTTTGTCCTCTCTAATATTCTTCCATTTATCTTTGGAAACTGGAAAGTAATCTAGCATGTCATCAAAAGACTTCCAGAAAATTGATGTGTTTCTTTGCAAATGATCTGCCCGTTTTAATTCTTCAGATTCCCAATGTGAATCATGTAATGATGGCATGAATCATTTTGATCATCATAATTGTTTCATCACAGAATCTGAACACTAATGTAATATTTCTTTGCTTTTATGAAAAGTTTTACTTCTTCTTTGAGCATAAATTGTTATTTATTTCTGGTGCAATAATCTCAAAGGCGAAGCTAATTTTGTATTGGATGGATTTAGAACTTGGTTTACAATACATAAATGTTTCTTCCCTTGAATGGGGTGCTCCAATCGTGGCCAGTAACAGTAATTGTTAAACTGTTTCTTCCTTCATAGTTTTACACCGCTTCTTCTCCAGAGTTTTTGCAAAATCAT
Source organism: Trachelipus rathkii (assembly GCA_015478945.1). Taxonomy (NCBI): domain Eukaryota; kingdom Metazoa; phylum Arthropoda; class Malacostraca; order Isopoda; family Trachelipodidae; genus Trachelipus; species Trachelipus rathkii. The sequence goes on from JABUQX010115155.1 coordinate 51,420, forward strand.
TTCTTGCAATGCATTTAAACTGGCAGGGTTATAACAAAAAGTAATAAAATGGCTACAGTAATCATCACTCGCTCTTTAGTTAATTCGTTCAGAGATGGTCTTTGTAGCAATTCTATATTATATTCTCTATCGATTAGCTTCCAGTGATTTGCATTTGTAATGATAATCGTAGAATGTTTTTTCGGATGTTGGAAGAATATGATAGTATTGGCACAGGTTTTGCTACTATGATTCCCTTTGACACCCAGCATACATAAATCATGATGAAATTCCAATCCTTGACTTTCCACCCATCCTCCTCACTCGATAAGCTTTCGTATTGCAAATTTTGAAAGAATTTTCTGAATTTCGAGTCTACTTAGTTGTAGCCAATGTGTAATCTAATTATGACTTTTTTTTAAACTAATGGAAGTGTTGAATTTTTATTTTCTCATGAGCGAAAATTTTTTTTGAATCTTTTTAAATTAAAAATATTGTTATTTTTAATTTAGACCATTTTCCTGGTAGATATTTACTTGATTTTTTAATGACATTTTAGAAACTTACCTGGTAGATACCTACTATTAATATTTTGTTTTAATGATAAAATAAAATCACTATATCAAGTATGTCAAACAAGGAGTTGGGGAGTTTAGGTACTTATGTAAACTGAGGCTTAGGTTACCAATGAACCAAGATGTGATGTACAGATTTTGAAAGCGTAATAATATCGCAAGAAGAACTTTCAAAGATGTCTGTTGGGATTTATGAATGTGATTCCTAGACTCAGGCAAATGGAAAAAAATGGTAGGTTGGGGATTTTTGAAATTGGTGTTTTGAGAATAAAATTGTATTCAGTATTTACATGGAAGAGGACATATTTAATAGAGGGAAGAGTTGGGATAAATTCTCTTAAAAATTGAAATTGTAAAATCAGGAATAACTTCCATGGAAAGACCACGAAGTAAGAATAAATGCTACCGAGATTGTAAAATCAAGGCTAACCTCCATCGATAAACCACATAGTAAGTAATAAATTGCTCTGTACCGTGGTTGGTTGGCACCTAGAGAGTGTGGGTGAAGGAAAGGCCAGAGGATCTACAAGCCTCTGGTAAAAAGCAACGAAGTATAATTCTTGCAGTACAAAGGACTCAAAGCTACATAGCTAGATGCCATTATGGAGTTCAGTTGGAAGGTAGGATGACACAAAAAATTGAAGACTTATTAGACGACCATCAACTCCTGTGAACCAGAACCTTACAAGTTAAGTATGGCTATATGACAGAGAATTTATAAAAAGATTAAAATAACCATCTTAATTTTATGAAAACTGCTAAAGCGCTAAATCGTACTCCTGTGAAGATGTGTTAATATATACTACTATACATAACTAGTATATATATTATTACTATTATAGGCCTACTTTAATTATAAGTATCATATAACTTATATAATACTATATAGTATTATATATATACTATATATCTTATATAATATATATATAATATATATATATATTAATATTATATTATTTATATTATTATAGGCTATTATTATAAATGTTGACTCCAGGAACAAAACAACTAAAATGTAACGTAATTTCAAATGATTTAGTTTAAATACATATAGTTTTAGTTGGACATTTAAAATTGTAGTAATTAATTTAAACAGAAAATTAAAAAAGAAAGTACATCATATTTTTTTGTGCTTCACACCTTATATCTTATAAAAGATGAGTAGCTTTAGCCGTGCTTAGCATATTGATTTCACGTTGTAAATTTGATGAAGTGTTATACGTAAAGTTTGTTTAGAAGACACCTTGCCAATAATAATGATATTTATATTTTATATATTTTATGTTTTGATCCGGGGAGGGGCCTTCGGCCCCCCCCCCTCTTATATCATCCCCCCCCGTCCCCGCAGAGCGGGTGCCCCGCTCGCAAGCTCGCGTGTCCGGGGGGGAGTTTTTTTTTAAGTAAAACCTACCATAAGAGTGTATAATAATAATCGAAAATCAAATAAAAAATGTAAAGAACTAAAGAAGAAAAATTTAAAGTTACATTAAATAATAATAATAAATAATAATTATAACTAATAATAATAATAATAATAATAGTAATCTGAGAATAACAACAATTCATTATAAACAAATATAATAACTTGATCTTTTTTAATTTCTTAAAAATTAAACATAGCAAATCTAATAAATAACTAGAAATGCCGTAGCAATAAAGAAAAGGCCAAATTGCGTTGTTTTCTTATTGCGAAAATTTCCCGTTAAACGGCAACAACGTCAGACATCTTATAAATGTCCAAATATATACTACTAATACGTACTCTACGAATGATAATAGTCATTATATATATTATATACTTATATATAAATATCATAATATATATATAAAATACTATATATAACTATTATATATATATATTATATAATATAAATTATATATATATATATATATATTAATAAATATTATATTAAATATTAAATATATATATATATATATATTAATATATATATCCAATGAGATCTGATATTATTTCTCCATTCACCCATGAAAATAAGTCTGACATATATAACACTGTAATTTCTAAAAATCTAAGAGAAAAACATAATAGCACAGGCTTTCCTATTTTATTCACTAAGAGTTATTTCAACAATATTCGGTGTATATCCCACCTAGAGTACCATACAAGAATTTTCTATTATAAAAAATTTTTGACTGTCGCCGAGCAATCTCCGTTACCACATGCAGCCAAAAAACTATACGTAGTTGTTAACCAGTGCTGTGAATATTTATTTACAATATATCCCCTGATTACATAATTCAAAACCATATAAAGAAGTCCTTATAGGGTGATAAATGATTTAGCGTGCATGATTACGACTAATCTCACAGAGTCTCAACACTTGCTGACACTAACCATCCACCGGCAGCCTCTAACACCGAACTGGAGAATTCAAATCCCACGCGCCACCTCTCACCATACCATTAAAAAAAAACTGTCTCTTACTTTCAAATTCCCTAATTGAAAATTGTTCTTGCAATACATTTTTCAACTCCATTTCATATAGCTTCGCGTCTTTACATATTCTTGTAAACATCCTTCATTCGCAAATATGTTGCTTCTAGCCTTCATATTCTTCCGCTTCTCTGTACTGACTTTGCTAGATGGTTTACTATCGAATTCTCTGAATAACCCTCTCCCTTAAAGACCATTTTTACAGTCACATAGGCATATATACGAACTCACTAAACTCCTCAGGGAAAATGAACGCAGCCAAAACTATATGCAAGCGGCTCACAGAACCCTGCTTAAATATAATAATAGATACTCCTAATAATAATACAATTAATCATAATACATAATATGATACCATAAATAAATAATGCACCCTTATCATAATCAACTAATAATAGTAATAATACCATTAAATATATACCATTACAATATATAATCAATAATAATTACATAACAATAATTACATAATAATAATAACAGGGATATAATACGATCATTAATATTAACTAATAATAATGAATAATCACATAAAATTTAATAAAATGAATTAAATAATAATAATAATAATAATATCAATCAAAACAACTCAACTAATCATCAATAATAATACTATAATGTCGTAGCTGTCGGCTGCATATCAGACACAGCTGCACGCTATCTCTACTCTTTTTATTTTAACGCGAGCAAAAAGTATCACACAATTCGACATAACTCCAATACATGCATCGACATATGTATAAAAAGATGCCAACATATTCTTCTATCAAGATCGCTATTTCCTATTTATACCAATAAACACAAAACCTTATCCTTAGCCTTTTAATAAATAACCACTTCCAATATTACTATCCTCTTTTTTTGATCCGAATCAGTGAAGCAAATCCTTTTCTGTTAGTTGGGTTTAGACATATCTGTCTGGTTTTATTACTACTCATCTCGGGTGACTTTTCGTTCATAATGTTGTAACTTTCTCTAGCACAAAACACGATTCATCGATCCCTTGCGAAATCTTCATTGGCCTATCACTTTTGCACTGGATATTCATTGAATGCTTTGAAACGTTAACAACGTCCAAAGTGAATTTCTGTTAATAGGTATGTACGGTTCACCTCCTAGAATAAAAACCCATAAGACGCTTCAAATCCAATCATACTCTGTTCCGTCTGTAGTGTTTATGCTATTTTACTGGACCTATCAACCATTGTTGTATGAAAAACGAATGTTTACACATGTTCCGAGTGTTCTTTTTGCGTAATTCCTCGTTTTCATACGGAATATATATCTTAGTATTCTTCTCAGATCCAGCCCAGTTCTTTCTCCAATATAGCACATTTCCAAATCTAGCAAAAACAGATCAATGGGAAAGACATTGATGACGCGGCCCCTCAAGAAGTGACCACTAGAAGCCAGTACTGCTCGCGAAGAGACGAATCCGGCTCCAGCAATCAGACAAACGAATGTAGTCCGGCACGTCGGTCTCCAATAATTTATTCAAAATTCATTAAGAAGAACGGAGACACCTGCGTTTAGATACTGAGTCATAGACGCACGCTAACTGGTGGTTTAGATATATACTGTTGAAATGCAATGAAGCGTCAACCCCTTGGTGCGAACACCCTGTCGATTCGGATGGTCTATAGTAAGAGACAGTCGCGCCAGCTCTCGATGCAAAGATAGAGGTTCAAGGAGTTTGAACTACGCTTAGAGGAACTTACCCTCGCTCGACATCCTGCCTTACCCAGAATCACAATGCACCATTTTTCCAATGCAAGGAACAACGCTGTGAACCAAATCGCTTTTAGCTATGAGGACGTTTGCCGTGGTCTCAAATTCATCTTAACGAGCAGCAGACTGTCCTATAAAGTTGGATAAAAACCTCTCAATACTAATTGTCGTCAAGTTAACTGCTTTCCCGGAGATAAAAAAAATTAGTCGCAACGCCATCCTCTGAAACGATAACGTCTCATAATTCACTTTTTTTTACACAAGACCTCACTATAGGATCCAATCCAATGGTAAATATATTGTATGTTACCATAATTAGGCTACTTTAATTGTTAATGTCAAAACCCCTATAGGGTAAATTGTCCACAAGTGAGAAGGAATCATCACATAATCCAATGTTAATTATTGAGCGACAACGATTGGCAGTGTTTATGATATAAGGATGTGACATAACAATTAAGTATTTTACAAAGAGTGAATTTTTTCTCTAAAGTAGATCCATGACCTCGTCCCTAAGAAAAATACCAATCTTAAATATTCAAGATATTTCAAAATCAAATAAAAAATCTAATAAAAAAACTCTAGATGCAGATATTTAAGGATGAGGGATAAGATATAGAGTCAGTTGAAATCATATACGTGCAAAGCTTTATCCATTACCAACGTTATCAAAAATAGATTGAGTCGATGATTCATAGCACTCCAGTCACTACCCAAGCATAACTTCACCTACTATATCACTAAGGATACAAGAAACCTGTAAAATCTCCAAGTATGACAGTAAAGAAGTCACCAGCTGATCTCAACTTCGGAAGCCCATACTGTGATCTGAAAGAGTAACTGAAGATCCAGATAGGCTAGACTGTGATAGAAACAAAGATTGAGATGGAATGTTTTAAAATAATTTAAAATCGGATAATCAGTGGTTTTAAAAGATACGCTCACAAACATCATACAACCAACAGTAAATGGCTTAAATCTCACTTACGGAATAAGGTATTTATTGTAAATCTATGTGTGAGGCTTCATCAATTGAGGATAAAGTCATGATATTAACGGCACTAAAGAGTGATCGATCACGGAGAACATACTGCCAGAATATTCAAGAAAGCATCACTGTTCCTCAAAACATACCGTATCAAGAATCCGTTCCTAAGATACTAGCTAAGATCCTGACGTTTCATAGTAATCAGAGGATTACTACTATTCGCTAAACACTATACTCGAGTACAAGGTGTAATCACAGGACTAAACTAATGGTACGTGTACTTGAAGTAGAGGAGTCATAATAGTTAGGAAGAGGGTAGAAGTGCCCAGAATCGCTTATAGGTGGATTTAAGATGTAATAAAAAAGTGTAGACCATAAAATATATAGTCAATTATTCAGAGAGTGTAAATTAGCTACAGATTGCTCAAGCTACTTAAATAAGTAGAGAAATAAGAATTTACAGAGTGTTTATCAAGCAGTTTGTTTTTTTTCGCAAGATGACGGTCAAGAATAAGTTTAATCAGTTTTCTGATAGACATAACTAAAATAGTCACCATTTCTCATTGTTGTGTAGAAAGTACAAGTACGCTTAAGCTTGATCGAATAATACTGGTGTGAAACATTATCCAATACTTTAACAAATTAGCTAGAGTGTTGATAGGGAAAACGACGAGTGTCAAAACGCCCTATGTTTACATTTAATGAGTATTAATTGAGTAAGCAGACGCTAATAGCTCCTCCAACATCACCGATAATTTAAGCCTGATTTTTCGTTTTGACATTTTATGCTTTAACAGATAACATATTAAAGCATAAATACTAGAGTTTGTTAGTTTTGTCATTAACTTTACCGGTCGGCAAAAATCGTTATAAGAAAGATGCTCATCCAAAACGTAAAGATTCCTTTAATATCTATAGGGTGCTAATTTCCCTGTGCTATTGCCGATATTAAGCACATGTTCTAGTGTAACTGAGAAAAAAATGTTAATACAAATACTAGATTAGTGCTTGTTAGAGCCTCGAATTTTGAAATTATTATACGATGATCATAGTTTTGCTATTCAATATAAAATTAGCTTTAAATTTGTAATTTCTTCACAAACGATAAGTAAACTTATCACAATCAATTGATTCAATACATTTATTATGCTTAATATTAACATTTGTTATTAATTTTTTTAATTTCGATTCGCATACGCTTTGAAAACCACGTGCTCCAACACAATAGCTGATTTCAATTGTATTTGTAAACAAAATAAGTAAACTTTTATTTGAAATATCGAGCTTGTAGTATATCACGAAGATGCTTCCTAAAACTCTTTTTAGGAATCTTCTTAATTCGAGCGTAGTAAACAAATTTTGACAAATAATCGAAAGCCCTGCATTACTAAATTAGCCAGGTGATGGACATTATAAAGTGCAGTCAATGGTATGAGTGGCGTCACTGATTTAAAAAGTGTTAATAATTCAATGATACAATAACAGAGAATAATTTAAACACTGTCAAGAAAATATTGAGGTGTTAATTTGTTAACTGACATAGGAACTATAAATCATCACCATATTATATAATTAACTATAATTATATATTATATAACATAATATACTATTAATATACTATATAGGATAATATATTTATATATTATATCATAATAATTATATATATATATATATATATATACCTATATATATATATATATTTATATACATATATATATATTTATTATAGATATTCATATATATATAATTATATAATTAATATATATAATAATAATGTGTATATTAATATATATTATATATAAATTACTTATCATATATATAATTTATATTACAAAATAAACTATAAGTGAGTAATAAACACAACAAGCGCGTGTATTCTCATACAAGTTTAGTATATAGATTTAGGTATTAAATGCCTATATTCAAACTACGTGTATATAGTCGTATATATATTATCTCATAAGAGAGTGTACGTTATTTACAATATACAGGTCCAACTCAGTCACTTGAGTCTATTATGCCATAAGCAAACAAACCTTTAATTAGTTTATTCAATGGAAACAAAATATTGTAATTAATATATATTATAACTTAACAATAGGAATAAATTTAATAATACGATATAACATTACATATATAATATACAATACATAATAAGACCCTTAACTAAATATAAAGATGTTACAGCAGAAATTATAATAATAAGATATATATATAATATATAATATAAAATAATAAATAATGGTATAATATTACAATATAATAATAATAGATACAGAATATATGTATTTAAAATAATCAGACTTCAATTGTCTATTTCAGTTTCTAGGTTTTTTGTACTTTTAAAGTGGTATTTTTATAGTGCTATATATATATATTATTGATAGTATTACCTGTAGGTTAATATGTGATCCTAGGTATTAGCGTTAGGTTTAATAGTTTATATAACTGATAGATAACATACCATTAATATATCAACTACTAACTCAACCTATTAAATATATAACTACTAACTCGTAATATATTATAATTACCTAATCCTATATATATATAGATACCTATATTAGATAAATATAAAACCACCTAACTATATACCTGATAAAAATATATATACACTAAATATATATATAACCTAATTCAACCTAACCTAACCCTAAATATTATATACCATATATATACCATATATACAATTATACATATATATATATAGACAATAAATATCTAATACTATAACCTATATTATATATGTTTACTTTATAATATGCCAATATAGAATTCTGTTGTAGATATATTACGATCCTATACTTTGATTGAAATCTTGCTTAATATACTGAATTTATAATATAATTATATTATTAGTATATTATATATGAATATTATACTTTATAAATAATTAATAAATATATTATTTTATATAATAATATATATATTATATATAATATATATATATATCAAGTATTTATATTAGCTTTGCGTATGTTACTGATTTACACAGTAGGTTAATATAGATTTAACTACAGTAGGTGATATTAAAACTAGGCAAAAAGCTCCCTAATGCAATTTAAAAGGCAATTACAAATTTTTTTCCTATTTTATAAAACTTTTTTTCATGCTTTTTATACTTAGAAGATATTAAAAAAATTATATACGATTGCAGTGTTTCTGCATATTAAAAGTTCTACCAATCTAAACAAGTAAAAATCTATTGTACATAAGATATTCAAAGGACTGTTTCATAGACGCCCCAGAGTTGTGTTATATGGGTGACGACATCTCGGTAAGGACTCATCTATTTGGATAATATATTATATAATATAGAATTAATATACATTATTATATATATCCCTCCCATATATATATATATTAAACTATATAATATATTTAATATATAATAATATTAGCTTTGTCGCTCTTAGCATAATATAGTTAACTCATATTTAATATTATAGAGTGTAGAGGCTAGAATATAGTTAACCTATATTGTAATGATACTACTTTGAATAGCTGACTTTAGAGATAGCTGAATAATATGATATAAATATCTTCTACACATATTAATTACTAACTATTATGATCAAAATACTTAAGAACTTTGTCATATATATAATAATTAATATATATATATATATAGTATATATTAATATTAATGATATTATTATATAATTATATATTATAAAATATATATAATATAATATATTTTATATATATATATATATATATATAACTCATATTGATAATATAATATATATAAATATTAATATATTATATTATATATATATATATATATATATATATATAATATATATCATATATAAGATATATATATTAGTGATGGGTAAAAATTACTATATTAATATATATATTAATACATACATAAATATGATATATAAAATTTTTGTCACGATGACTAGGATGACGTTGTAACGTATATTGTAGTTACTTAATAAAATTATTTGATACTACATTAGATTGACTATGATTCACGCATTGAACTAGAGATGGACGTATGTTTAACGTAATATTATATGATAAAAAATAAAACTATTTAAAAATTTCTCTCTCTCTCTTACCTTCTCTCTCTTCATTCTCTCTCTTTCTCTCTTATATTCTTCATCTCTCTATCTCATCTCTACTCTCTTCTCTCATCTCTCGCTCTCTCTCTCTTTCTCATTCATTTCTTTCTTTCTTTCTTTTCTTTCTTCTTTCTTTCTATTCTTCAACTCATTTCTATACTCTCTCTCTTATCTTCTTCTCTCTTCTACTCTCTATCTTTTTCTCTGTATATTATATATATATATTATTTATATTTTATATATTTAATTATTTATTTAATTTTTATAATTATATATATTATATTAATATTTATATTTAAAATTTATATAATTTATATTAAGATTATAATATATATAAAATATATTATTTATATATATAATATATAATTATATTAATAAATATAATATAATTATAATAATATATTATATTAACTATAATATATAATATAATATATTATTAATATAATTATATTAATATATAGTAGATATATATATAAATTATAATATTCTGTATCTGATCATCTGGAGTAGATGAAGACGATATATAATACAGAATATCTGGAGTAAAGGATAATTAATCTGGAGTGTGAAAAAGTATATTATATTAGTTAATATAGGCAGTTAAAGATAGGGTGATTTGCATAATCAGTTATGAGGAGGGACATTTTGAAAACTTCAAAAGACTGACGTACTACCAGAAGTAGAAGTTTTACATAAATCTCAAATTAGTTTATATCTATCATAAGGTAAATAGCGTTAAGTGTGCATGTTAGATATGAGCATGAATTATTAATTATGATATTGGCATTTTTAATGAATTGTTTAAGAAAGTAATGTGTCAGGAGATTAGATATCTTATATGATTAACTCGTAAGATTAATATATAATATAATATGATATATGTGTCTATGTAAATAGAACCAATATCATCTGCTACTAAAGAAATATACTGTAAATTTATAAGAGCTTTTCAGCCGATACAACTCATATAGTATTTAAGATTAACTCAAACGCAAGATAAGTACTCTGATTACAACAATTTTTCATTAACCAAAGTCATTCTCAATTAATTTTTATATTATTATATTAGATTATTCACGCAAATGAGTATAGTTTTATGTAAATACAATAATGATGTGGGATAGTACAATTTAAAATTTATTGGTTAATTTAATTATATATGATAACCTTATAAATATAATAAGATCTGTCTTTATGTATGATTGGGAAGTTTACGGACACGTAATACGTAATTATATAGAGCTACTTCTAATTGGATGGTAATACATAAATGTCTTATAAGAATGGTATTAAACAAGAAAAGTATCGGAGATTTATATTACGGCCAGAGATTGAGTTAATAGTATAGCGTGTCACCACTGAGATGGTAGTGTAAGAGATTATTTATTCTACTGAGCTGTGAGGGTAATAATAGGTATTAGCGATTCACGCGTACGCAAGGCCGAATTGGTCACGGCTTTTCTGTCATTAATTGTCGTATGGTCAATAACATCGCTGAGTATATGAATTGTCCAGCTTGACTAACGTTATCAGGAATCATTATTCCATGGATAGAGGCGAAGATTCCATTTAGTAGAGAGCTTCTGAACCGAGACACGAAGTTTTGTAAGGCCTAATGGAAAAGAATATGATGATGAGGAGTTTACTACTGTAAGGGCGAAACCCCTTAACGATCTGGGAGAGTGTATATAACTCGATAGAGAATGTGACAGCTAATATAAGATATAAGATGGGTAATTCATATTATTATCGTTCCGAGAAATATGGTCTTCTAGAGTTGCTCTAGGTTATAAGTGAGTTTTACCAAGCACAGAGAAGAAGATGGTCTGAATGAGACACATATCAATCAATGAGATAACAGGGCGTGTGAGAATATCTACTATGTACTCATACTGAGAGTAAGAATTAGTAGTATAAGTAGCGATTATGCTCGTAGCACCTTATAATTACTTTCTCGTATGGAGTAATACTTATATTCATACTGTGTATGACTGTGATAATAAAGCATCAATATTGGTATATTCTATGTAATATATATAGACTACTACATTACTCATGAAGTAAATACCCTAAATATAGTCATCTCTAGATAAGTTAGCTCTAGGGGTGTAGGGTTCGTATCTAAGCTCATGTAGCTGTATGCCTGGATAGTATATTATAATGGTACTAGTAGTATTATATCTATTCTCAGTATTTAAATATAGCTCTAATATCCACTAGGCATTAGTATATATGGATATACTATATCAAGTGTATACTAATATATTAGATATTACATTGACAGTAAATCTAAATGCTCTCCTCGTTTATTATGGGCGATGCGGCCGCATATCCTGCTAGATATTTATATATATCCAGATTTTTAAGAAAATTTTAACATTTAATCGTATATCTTATTAATATATATAGGGGACGTCTATCCTAAGAAGTATGTAGAGTCAATTTTCTAGATGTATTCTCACTAAGTATTATATAATATAATTGTATACGTTATATATTATATAAATTAATATATATATAGTATAATATATATATATTATAAATATTATATTATACTATATATTATATATTTATTTATATATATTAATTTACTATTAATACCATATAATATTGAGTGACTCTCTCTTGTGAATATAATAATTATTATATATGATAATATATATATAAATAAATTATAAAATATTTAATATTAACTTATATAGTATATATAATATAGAGAATTATGAATCCAGATATCTATTTTTTTCCAAATACGGTATGATCTATGATGATGTAGATAAATGGTCATCAGAGATCTGAAATATTATTAATTTTGAAGTATAACCTTTCAATAATTCATTTTAACTTGAGAGTGACTATTATTAATGAAGTTGTTTTCTTCTTCCAAAAGGCGGATGTTTGGGAAAAAGGGTTGGTGGGATGTGTGTAGGCGTGGGTCATCCTAGAAACGTAGGAAATTATATGTATTTTATTCATTCAATTTTTAATGCTGAACTCTTCTAAAAACGAGAAAATATTCTACCTCTACCTAATATAAAAAGTGACATGTTATTAGCAATGTGGTATTCGCATTAGTAATCGCGAATGTTAAGAAACTTTATTCGCATTCGCGAATATTAAAAAATATATTCGCAT